>CM028931.1:24021801-24236801 GCA_016801845.1 Polydactylus sextarius
AGCTATCTGTCTGTCTATCTATCTATCTATCTATCTATCTATCTATCTATCTATCTATCTATCTATCTATCTATCTATCTATCTATCTATCTATCTATCTATCTATCTATCTACCTACCTACCTACCTACCTACCTACCTACCTACCTATCTACCTACCTACCTACCTCTCTGCCCGTCCGTTCGTCCATCTGTCCATCCGTCCATCCATCGGTCAAACTATTTGATGATGATTAATAGGGCACTACTTCCAATAAATAGTAGAAGAAGAAAAGAAACAGAAGGTATTTGGAACCTCTATCTATCTATCAATCTATCTATCTATCTATCTATCTATCTATCTATCTATCTATCTATCTATCTATCTATCTATCTATCTATCTATCTATCTATCTATCTATCTATCTATCTATCTATCTATCTATCTATCTACATATCTATCCATCCATCCATCTGTCCGCTTTCTGTCTGACTGCCCGTCCATTAGTCTGTCAGTCTGTCCTTTTGTCCGTCTATTATATATCGCTGCTTCTGTCTGCCCTTCAGCCCATCTGTCCATCCATCCATCTATTGGATGTTTGGACTGTTTGTCTGAACATTAACTTTTGGTCTAATACAGACCCATTCCCTTAGATACTGATCTGAATCACATGTTTGTCAAAACTCTTCTCTTCTATCACAGAAACACAGAATCCTGTGGAGCTCCATGACCAACTGGTGTGCTCATGGGTGAGTTGTTGTTCACATTGAGCAACAACCCGATGACATCTCCTAGTCTCTGTGACAAAATCTTGTTAACCGTTATACCAAATGACAAGACGAGTTCAGACAAGACCATCGTCTTTGGCCATAAGAAGGTTGTTGGAGTGTTTCATTTTTCGTGTCGTTTTCATATATAACACTGACTTCTTACCCAGATAGCAAAGATTCTGGTTGTAGTCTGGCAGACGTTTGGCATTGTTGGATTAATTTTGGACTTTGGTTTGATTATGTCATAGTTATGGTGTACAACACTACTTGAAAATTGAAGGTAACCTAGGTTAAAAGGCTTTGGGCTTGACTGTAAGGGATTTCGGACTCTGTTTATGTCTATCTTTTGGAGTTTTGAGTGAATTTTGGTGTCTTTTGTGTCTTTTCTTTTGCGCCCCTAATTTGGGCCATAGAGGGGTCGTACATCTTTCCGAAACTTTGCCAACATTGGGCCTAATTTGCTTGCTAACTTGCTATCTGGGTAAGCTTTTCTTTGAGAGGGAACCATTTATTTCGCATAAAAGAAGAGATCGGTTTTCCAGTATCAGGACGTCTTCTCTTGTAGCTGTGACCAGCTGTTAAATTGTACTCTCAGTAAGCAGCATTCGTGTTGGAATGAAATGATGTCATGGTGTCTGGATACCGCTAATATGTTTAGGAAAGATAAACACAACATGCTAACAGGAATACAGTGTTGAACTGAGAAATATTGTAGTAATGAAGTCATTACTCTTTATGAATGTCAAAGCCTCCACGTGTTTTGCATTACTAACAATGATGGAGACGCAAAGAAAATCTAGTTTTGTTTGTGGTTTGTCATACCAAATCCAATATAGCAAGATGTACGACTTAAGTATAAAATATACAATGAGGTAAACATGCATATCTTAATATTGTGACAGGGTTTTCATGGAAATAAATGAATTCAAGTTGTCCAGTGAGTCCAGTGCCATTTGTTTATTTCACTCCATTCTCTTAAATCAGATGAAAGTACATTTAGATGATAAGACAGTGTCGCTTTCCCGATCAGAGGTCCCAATTACTTGGATACACTTACAGTTCAGCAAACACTTTACTGATCTACAACAGAGATCGAATTTTATTTACACATGATCAGATGTGATATTTGAATGGGGGGTAGAATCACTGTCTGTCACAAAAAGTTAGAGAATCAAAACTTTGGTACCAAGACGAATCTAGAGACAACAGTGTGAATGGAGTTACAGTGAGGTGACATTTAGGGACTGTGAGTTCAGAAACAGATTTGGATGGAGAGGGGTTGGGGTGGGGTCGGGTGAACAGTAGTGAGAGCAGAGCCAGTTAAGGATTGGCCAGTTCATCTGATGTCACGGAGGATGACAAGCTGTCCAAGGCTCCCATCTCTGGAAAACACACAAAAGCTAGAGTTGTTAATCAAACATTGATAGATTCTTGTCTTTACCACAGTTCTAGCAAAATAACAGTTATTTTTATATATGCAAAACCATTATATACAATCGGAAACCAAAATTGTTTGAATTGGAAACGAATTCAAACAATTTTGTCCACTCAAGACTCCAGACGTTAGGGTCAGGGAAGATGTCAAGCATAGAAACGATACATACCTTTAAGTTTGAGGTATGATAAGAAGTCAATGATAGTGTGAATGACGTCTTCATCTGCTATTCTTAGAGCACCTGTGGAGACAAAGCAGCAAATCTTCCAAATTCAAAAGTAAACCGCCAGGTACTTACAACACAAGGGGGTATCGATATCCCAGGATACCACCACTTCCTGATACAAGAAGACTCTTAAAGCTTCCTTGGAAAGTTCTTAAAACAGTAACAGTGATGTGATTCAAGCCAAAAAAATCAAGACCCATACAGCAAAATCACTACGGGCCAAATTTGGCTAAATTTTGGTTAGTTTTTGGAAGGACATATGGTCCCTGTATGGCCCAAATTGGGTGGTTTTTAGGTAGTGTGGTAAACCATATCTATACCATAGTCAAACCGAAGGTCTTACCCTGCGTCCTCTGTGACTAAACCTGCCAGACTACAACCAGAATCATGAGCTTGTTGAGGGACGTAATTAGGCTGTTGGTTGTTGTGTTGTGTTAAAATGTAGTTCAGCAGAGTTCAGTCAACACCAGAAGGACTATCATGCGTCTGAGTGAGTGTGAGACAAACCTGTTCTGAAGTCGTCCTCCTGTCCCATGTCCCTCTTTCCAGCAAGACCGGGTTTGTCTCCTAGTGTCCTGTGTCCATCTATACCATCTGGACAGTGGAGAGTGATCACACAATTGATACTGTCACAACCGATGCTGCCATGTTTCAGTGTCGCTCCAAGATTTCCATATTTCAGCTGCGAATAAAATTCTTTAACATTTTGCTGGAATTAAATGTGGTATCTCTAGACAATAGGAATTCTATATGATAACAAGAAACACACATTTTCTAAGTATCCCACAGCATCATTCATTAGACACACATACAGTACATACACACAGTGAACACATGGCACACTTCTATCTACCACTTGGTTACTTCAGCATGGTATTTGGTTTGTAATCGTTTGGGTTCATTTCCAAACTTGTACGGACCACCTGCAGGGCTTGGCTCATGGAATTGCAGTAAAAAAAAAAAAAAAACAACAAAAAAACAAAAATGTGCTAGAAATCAAAAGCACATTGGAATCAGGAAGGACTATAGTTTTTTTTTTTTTAAAACACACAAGAAAAAAACATTAGGAAAATAATCATGATACAAAATAAAATACAAAATAAAATGAAATAATGGACAAGCAAGTGATTGCAGGTGCGTCATTAGCACCTACCAAAAAAATTTAAAAAAAAAACAAAAAAACAATCCAAACCCAACCATGATTGCTCAAAAGCTCACAAAATGCTATTACATTTCCAACCAAAACAAAGTACTCGTCTACAGAAAGTGCTAAGTGATATGTGGTGTTCATAACAACACCTGCGATTATGTATTAAATGCAGGTGAAATAGCTTTTATATTCACTAAACTATAGGAAAACATCAACCATGCAGTGTAAGACACCGAGCATTACTCCCCATTCATTTCCAGGAACGTGTCTTTATCTTTAAAGTTCACACACTTAGCGCGCCACTTTGCTCTACAAGTGGCTGTGACTTTTGACTGAAGAGGAGGGCGATGCTAAGTGGCTATAATGATTTTGACCCATCATTAGCTAAAGTAGCGCTTCAGTGTGTTCGCGTTGACCCTTAAGTGTTGACGTCTGATTAAAGTGCACGACACTGGGTGATCTACAACAAGGAAAAATAATAGAGTTAATGATTTTTGTCTTTTGTTGAGTACAAACACCTTCTCTTGTCTTTGCTGGGCCATTAGCATTATGAGATAAATGTTTTACATACATCGTATGATATTTATCATCATATGTCATACGTCATATGTGGAAGTACAGGCCCATAGGTGGTCTGTGCAAGCAGTTTATTATGACCCATAATTATGTTTTACAGTTACAAGAATTGAGATTAAGTTGGGTGACGTAATGCAAAGAGCAACAAAGTTCGTGTTGTGAAGAGGTTGTAGGTGGACGGCAGTCGACAAAACAAAGTACTTTCACACAGGAAACTGCTGTTTGCTTCCACACTCCAAACCACAACCATGTCACAACTTTAACTGAGTGATAATTAATGGGAAACTCCATTGGTGTCCAATGGTTGTTTTGGTTGGATGACTGATTGGCTTTAACTATTCAATAACCAAAACTCACCACAAGGTAAAAGAGCTGACTCTGATCATGTGTTTCAGTCTTTGATAACCAAGAAGGTAAAAGGCCCCAGAAACAGGAAGTGGTGATAGCAACTGTGCGTTGAGCGATAGACGTCAAAGAGTCTCTGACTGGAAATGATTTAACGCTAAATATTAAATAGCACGACGTGGTGAAGTTTCCTCAAATTGACCAACTACTTCCTGCCCGGTTAAGTAGCTAAAAATGGCTACAGGAAGGTGAGGTGCATCTAAAAGTACAGAAAAAAGTTGCTTATCTCGTGTTTTTAAATTCCAAAATGCTGTCAAATTAGCAAAACACGCTAAATGAAAAATACTACTTAATTCAAATAATGGAAAAAAATGACAATTAAAGTGTTCTATAAAGAAAATGTTAGTCCTGTATGAACATTATTTAGCTTAGCACAAAAAACTCATATATGCGTACATGCCATGGGGCTTTAAGTTACTAAATTAACGTGCTAACATGCTAACAGGGTGTTTTGCAATAGATTCTGAGATAGGCTTCTTTTGATTGAAATAACTTCCTGGTTTGAAATCGCAAATATACAAAGTTCCACTACACATTGCAGCTGGTATGTATCGTGTTAGCTAACTATCATTAGCTAACATGCATGCTAACCGGATGTCAGTTTGGGATTGCTACAAAGTACATTTTCTTTCTGTTATGATCACTGTAGCTAAACTGTCAATTTGTCCTAAGCTAGGCTTTGTCTATTATGAAATAACTTCCAGGTCTCAGTTTGGCAACAATAATTGGAGCTTACAGAGTTGACATTTTAGAACTATGATTTTATCTTGTCATTCTTGTCCAAGTGTAAACTATGCATTTTGCAGTTTTCTGTGATGAGTGCTCTAAATAATAGGCAGCATAAGTCACGCCGCTTCCGGTGGACCCAACGGGTATTTAGATCGCAAAAAAAAATATTTTCCGATTCACTTTGACTTCTACCCTGAATCACCCATATCCTGTATCTTAATTTAAATAACTATTAGTATGAGTTAAGGCTATATTTGTGGTGTAATTGTTGATTTATCTGCTTCTGAAAATACGTAACTAGTTCGGCTACTGAACCAAATAGTCACATAGGTGACGACAAGTCACAATAGAGAGAACGAGTAGAAGGTGGATACAACTTACTGGGTGAAGCTGTAGCTAGATAGCTTACAGCTTACTTAAGCTAACGTTAGCCGTCAGAGTTTTGACGGTGAGGTAAATTTAGCGAGAGCGAGCGTCGTGGTCCACAAACACAAACATCATATGTGAAAACCATACACTTTTCAAACGGGACCAAAAAAATTTCTTTTCTCTCCATTGACTCTCATTCATAATTTTTTATAAGAATAGGACTCATTCACCGGAAGTAGATGGGTGTGACTTAGGCTCCCTAGGAGGGAACTTCAGCAAGACTGGCACTGCGTATAAATAGGCTTGAAACAAATTCTAACCTAAATAGTTTGATAGTGTATTGCATATAAAAAATTACAAGGAATGCGAGAACTCTTGAGAGGTCCTACTTGGGGATGTCGTTAGCTTACTTGTTCTTTCTACGATTGGAAATAAATCCTGCTGTTCTTTACCCAACTGACAGCAAAGCACAGCAAGAAATGCAACGTTTTGGACGCGTAAAAGCACAGACAACAGTAGGATGAGCAGCTGAGAGCAGCGGGATGTTTGGACAAGAGCAATTCCCGGCCTGACACCAAGGCCCTGCAGCGGCCGTTCGTTTCTATCTTACATTGAGTGACCAGCTCGTCTCTGCCTCTGGCCCTTGGAGAATCCTTTATCTGAATTAGGTGATCAATACGACCTGAAACACAGGATGAGGCAGGAGCAACCTTTACCTGGGCTTCACACAAACACACGCACATACACGCACACAATCACCCATAAAGGGTTCTTGTATCGTATTCTGGATTTGAGATGGGACTGGGATCCCGTAAATAAACATACAAACACTCTCACACACATACATGGATAGCCAGTGTTCACTTAATGTGTTCTCCAAAGGTAATGAGGCAGTCTGTAAATTATACCAAATTAGCTGACACAATGGAGACAGTGGACATTGGACAAAGAAAGAGAAAAACAGCATTGATTCATTGAAAGCGATACAAGCTGGGCCGAGTCTTTTGTCAGCCGTGTTACATTAGGCAACGTTTTCAGGCAAACAACCCAGCAAGTGTATCAAACTGTAACCAAATGAGAAAGTTCTGTTCACTTGTTTAAGATCACTATCAAGCAATGTTAAGTATCCAATAAGTTTAACCAGTAAATGTTCGACAAACACAACTGTGGACATTGTTGTAAACAGCTGTTCGACTTTACTTTATTTTTTAGGAATCGAGCACTTAAGCAGCATTTTTAGTTTTGCTGGTTTAAAAAAATATTCCTCCTCCAGTTGGCAGAAGTCAAAATTTTCCGACGTAAAAACAAGCTACTGTTCTATTACCTGCGAAAAATTTGATCGAATTGAACTACCGCACGTTCTTGCCAGTTCATCGAATCAAATTTCTCTGATTTCCAGGCTTAAAACACTTTCGTTGCTTTTATTTTATTTATTTTTTTACAGTGCATTTCAATTTGAAACTATGATATACACATCTTATTACATTTCCTCCTCTAAGTTACATTTATAATTTGATTGAACTGAACTGCCACAAGTTGTTACCTGTTTTTTTATTTTTTATTTTTATTGAATATCTCTGATTTCAAGGTATTTCATTTGTTTTGTTGTATTTTATTTTATAAATTTTTTTTACAGTGCGTCTAGATTTGAACAAACATTTCCTCCTCTAAGCTACTTTTCTAGCATCTGTTGGGAGTTTGATTAAACTGAACTGCCACAAGTTTCCAGGATGTTTTTTTATTATTATTATTATTATCTTTATTTTATTTCTTTTTTACAGTGTACATCAAGCCTCACTCAACATTTGGTCAAAAACTCGATCAAATAACTTTTTTTTTTTTTTTTTTTTTAATTATTTTCATTATAAATTAAGACAGTGTCTCGAGACACTATTGCATTTCCTGTCTGATGTGACCGGAAACGTGAATAAATTTAAGAATAGAAAAGCACTTTAGTTTGTCGGATCAATAATAATAATAATAATCTTTTTCACCGCCAAATAAAAAATTGTAGTAACTGTATCATAGTTATGACAGAGAAATGATTTAGTAAATCATATTAATTAAGTCAGGTGTGTGTGTGTGTGTGTGTGTGTGTGTGTGTTGGTCTGTAGTACTTACGGGGACCTAACAGGTAGCCAGCACTGTTGAGAGTCCAGCCACGCTTCTCTTTCGCCTGCAGGAACAAAAACACAGTCTATAATAAAACTATACAAACATATGATAATATTTAAAAAAAAAAAAATAGTTTACTATAAAGTTCTAGCAAGAGTAATTGGAGTATTATAAGTCTATAAATTAATTTAAATATCATTTTATTTAAAATATTTCATATATTATTATTATTATTATAAGAAATTCTTGGTTGATTGAATAAATGAAAATGAGAATGAAATCTTAAAAAAAAAAAAAAAAACTTACCGCAATGACCAAGCCGATGGTCTCGGAGAGAGTTGCGCAAAAGATGAGCGACACGCAAAAAATCCCAAAGCACTTCTGCATCTGTGTGGGGTTAAAAAAAAAAAAAAAAAAAAAAAAAAAAAAAAAAGTAATGATGAGGTCTTTCTACGGAAGCAACCTTTCTGTTGAATAGAAATAAAAGAAGGTGACTTACTGTGGCTGTGAGTCTCGTGCGTCTGTTCTGTTCTGTTCTGTTCTGCGTCGCTGAAGTTTTGCCTCCGATGCGCGCGTAACTATGTTGGTGGGATGAAACGAGGACTCCTCTCCTCCGCCTTTTATTGTCAACCGGAGGCCGACCCCGCTGCTTGTCGACGCGCGCGTCAACAGCCCCCTTCTCCCGCAGACAGGATGGGCTAGGTCACGAACACGACGCATAATGAAATTCAATAATACCATATAATACCATCATCTGATTTTTTTTTTTCTTTGTCGCCCTCGGAGACATTAGATTGAATCTTGAAAAAAAAAGCAATTTTTCTGTCCTAATGTGACTTTAACATCTTTATTCAAGGAGCTTCATTCATCTTTTATGCTTCGTGTCCACTGCTTTTATGTTTTATATGGTTTCCTATGACTGTATATATAATTATTTATATATATGTAGCTTATATATTTCTTTCATTTGATACTGGTGCAGATTTTACTGGACATTTTGTATCACATTTTGTGCCAGAATGAAACATGGTGGTTATTTGAGGCTTGTATATGGAAGACAAAAGGTGTTAAATGTGTTTCCGTGCATTGTATATAGTTGTATATAAAGTTGGATTGTATGTGGCTGTATAAAGGGACGCTGGTATAAGTCTGTATACGTAGATATGAATCATGATGAACAGATGAAGATGATGGTTTAAGAAAAAATAAAGAAGTTCTCAAGAAACTTTATCCCTCTTATTTGTGAATCGTCTAAATCAACACTGAAAATAACATATTTTAAACTGACTGGTTCATTCAATATTTATTTTGTATCATTCATATGTTTCATTGGTTCACTGGTTTTAATGGTTTTTTGTTGTTTCTAAATAGTTATTATTTTCATTCTTTCACTTGGCTGGTTGGTTCATTGATTGGTTGGTTGGTGTATTTTTATTTTCATTCTTTTCTTGGCTGGTTGTTGATTGATTGGCTGGTTGGCCATTAGTTGATTGGTTGGTTGGTTGGTTGGTTCTCTGGTTGGTTGGTTGACTGGTTGGTTGGTTGTCTGGTTGATTGGTTGTCTGGTTGGTTGGTTGACTGGTTGGTTGGTTGTCTGGTTGATTGGTTGTCTGGTTGGTTGGTTGACTGGTTGGTTGGTTGGTTGGTTGGTTGGTTGGTTGGTTGACTGGTTGGTTGGCTGGTTAGCCATTAGCTGGTTGGTTGGTTGGTTGACTGGTTGGTTGGTTGACTGGTTGGTTGGTTGTCTGGTTGATTGGTTGTCTGGTTGGTTGGTTGACTGGTTGGTTGGCTGGTTGGTTGGCTGGTTAGCCATTAGCTGGTTGGTTGGTTGGTTGGTTGACTGGTTGGTTGGTTGTTGGTTGGTTGGTTGACTGGTTGGTTGGCTGGTTAGCCATTAGCTGGTTGGTTGGTTGGTTGGCCATTAATCGGTTGGTTGGCCATTAGTCATTCTTTAGTTGATTTGTTCATTTATTTTTTTTGATTAGTTAGTTGGTTGTTCATTCATTGGTTGACTGGTTGGTTAGTTGGTTGACTGTTGGTTAGTTGGTTCATTTGTTCATTTGTTCATTCATTGATTGACTGGTAGGTTGGCCATTAGTTGGCTGGTTCATTCGTTCGTTTGTTCATTCATTGGTTGACTGGTTGGTTTACTCACATGTCTATGGTACCAACAGATGAATGGTTTACAAAGAGTTGTCAGAGGTTTCATCAAAACTGTCAACTTCCACATGTCTATAATGTTTAACTGGTTTGTTAGTGACAGCATAGAGCAATAGAACACATATGTACCTAAAATAATTAAATTAGCATTTAAGTTGAAAGACTGCCATTTTATTTATCATATGATCATTTATTAGTGATTATTAATATGCTCCAACGTACGTTTTGTGTTTTTTCTTCTAATTTAAAGACTGAATGATGCAGGTTTGTTTCTATATCAGCCAGTCTGAGCTGAGACTGTTTTCAGCAACCACTGTTCTTAATGTCTTGAAGTTGAAGTTTTCAAATACATATTTTGTATTTGGGTTCATGACCTGTGTGATTGTTTTTTTTATTAGATTTCCTTCTAAATACCTGTAAAAAGATTTCAGCTGGGATGTATTTGATGTGTACGTGGAATATCCAACTTTCTGAACCAACAAAACAAACATGATTACAATCTGGCACACGTTAGTAACTGAAACGGTAAAATTAAACAGTTTCTCACCTTGGTGAGGACCCAAATGGAAATCATTGACATAATTTGGCCTCAGAACTAATAATCATTTCCAATAACATTCACGTAACATTTGGTCCAAGGGCACATCTCTGCAAACAAACAAATAAATATCTGCAAACAGTTATTTAATTACCAAGCACTTGAAATCACACGGTGGTTTGTTGAAACCTGACTTCAGATCAACTGATTGTGGAAGGACACTTCACCGGAACTCAAATGTTAGAGAAGAGTTGAATATGGGTGTTGTGTCTCCGTGATGGGTGAACAACACCAACAGGTCATTGGACCTTCGCAGTGTTTTTGTTCTGGGATTTTACATTAATTGGAGAATAACAACATACAACAACGTAACTGATTTAATCCACCACATATACCACATAGTAGGAGTACCCAGATAGCTGAATCATTACAGGGCCAAATTTGGCCTAATTTTGGCAAAGATTTGGAAGGATGTACACCCCCTGTATGGCTCAAATTAGGGGTCCAAAAGAGGATGATAAAATTCACCCAAACCGATTATGGAATTCCAAAACTCTCCCAAAAAAGAGCCCCAAAATCCACCACAGTCAAGCAAAAAGCATTTACCTTACTTACTTTTACTTGTTAAGTAGTATGGTAAACTATAACTATGATGTAGTCAAACCAAAGGCCTTCACCCTGCTTCCTCTGTGACTAAATGAATCCAAAAAAGCCAAATATCTGCCAGACGACAACCAGAATCTTTGCTATCTGGGTATTAATGCTTATTGTGTCATCACTTGATTGTTTAAAAGTGATTGGTTGAAACTGAAGAAAGTATATGTACGATAATTTCTCTGCACTTGTTTCAATTGAGTCTGTCATAGTTCTCAAACTTTGGCCCTTTGAGTCTATGTTTACCATGTTCTGCTACATGTTCTGCTAGTTGTTGAGCTTCCTCTTATTTTCACCGTGGTGTTATTTCGTTAGATTTCTTTGTTGTGAGTTACCTCCTTTGTTTGAGTACTGTCATTGTTCGAGAACTGTTTACATCTAAATCGCCTTTGCACTTGAGTTACACACCAACACGTATGCTCACCTAGTTTAGAGCTTCGCAAGTTAGCATGCTAACTTCTTAGTAGTAGTTAGTAGTAGTAGTTGGCCCCTACATGGCCCTGGCCCGGCCTGGCCTGACAGTATGAAGCTGGCTGTAGTCTGTAGTGTAGTGTCTGGCTGTAGTATAGCAGACCTTTGGCATTTTTGGCACATAGGAAGCAGAGTGAAGGTCTTTGGTTTGACTATGTCATAGCTCTGGTTTACCACACTACTTAAAAAGTAAAGGTAAATGAGGTAAAGGGTTTTGGCTTGACTGTGGTGGATTTTGGACTCTTTCTCAGGGCAGGTATGGCTTTGTTTTGGAATTCCATAATTGGTTTTGGGTGAGTTTTGGTGCACTCCCAATTTGGGCCATATTGAGGCCATACATTTTTCTCTAAATTGGCACTTAATGATTTTGCTATCTGGGATGTTACTACACTTTAGGTCACATGTTTAGATCAGATCACCACCATCTCCATTTGAACTAGTACTATTATTATCATTAATAGTATTTTCTGGTGTATTTTGTTGTTGTCGTTGTTCGCTAGCTTGTTCTGTGGCAGTGATACTTACAGAAAAATTAAAATGTGCTGGGAAACAGGGGTGAGAGCTATTCAGTAGTTGTAGAAGTTGATATTTCAGCGTGCGCCAATACAGCTGGTTGTTAATGCTGCTGGCATGAATTAAAATCTGACTTTGTACAACAATGAGTAATGTCTGTTTATCTTGTAGCCATCTGGTACCATCAGTAAGTCTCTTGGAGTTTTGACAAGGACGTGTCCTTTGTCTCACACATATAAAAAAAAAGTCCACAGGACAGTGTTCTTCTGCAATAATAGTGCGAAAATTACAAACATCCTTGTCTTATCACTTTCTTTTTCTGCTGAGGTTAGCAACTAATCCCTCATTCATCGCTTTCTGACACTGAGTCATTGTAGCATCCATTCCTAACAGCATAATATCCTCTGATATAATGTGTAACTTGTCTAAATGCAACTGACTCAGGCTGACTCCAGCTCTCGCTCAGACCGGTTAAGTAAACAATCATTAATACTAATGTCGGTCATGTACAAATAGCACAACTTATAAATATCTCTGTTAGGTCCTGTGAGAGAACATAACAGTTTGGATTTGAATCTATTCAGGCGCCAAGAGCAGGAAAAACACAATAATGAAATTTAACCCAAATTCTTATAAGATGAAAACGAAAATTTTTTTTGAAGACATTTTACTTTTTCTCCTCCAACACAGTGGTGAAAATAATACCTTGGTGAGAGTTTAATAGACGAGTGGAAAGGATGCTCTCTCTCTGTAATAACACATATCACACAGTGACCTGTGGAGGGGTCTTCCTGGACATGAGCAGGCAGCTCCCACTGAGGATTTACTGTTTCTGCCCCTGTGATGATGGTCGGCGGTAGCACGCATTACCACAGAGTCAGGATACCTGATGGTGATGGAACAGAGGCGAGGAGGAGGGGGGGGCGGCCCTCAGAAAGAGGTGAGGGCAGAGCAGATGGAAGATAGAAGGGAAGAGGTGAACAGAAACAGAGGAGAATGGGTTTGACAAGCACATGATGCAGATCAGTATCTGAGGAAATGGGTCCGAATTAGGCCAAAAATTAACGTTCAGACAAACAGTCCAAACATCCAGTTGATGGATGGATGGA
This sequence comes from Polydactylus sextarius, assembly GCA_016801845.1. Classification (NCBI taxonomy): domain Eukaryota; kingdom Metazoa; phylum Chordata; class Actinopteri; family Polynemidae; genus Polydactylus; species Polydactylus sextarius. Next base: position 24,035,001 of record CM028931.1, read on the forward strand.
CAGATGGGCTGAAGGGCAGACAGATAGCTATATAAATAGATGGACAAAAGGACAGACTGGCAGACTGATGGACGGGCACACAGACAGAATGCTGAATGGATGGACGGACAGATGGATAGATAGATGATCGAAATACCTTCTGTTTCTTTTCTTCTTCTACTATTTATTGGAAGTAGTGCCCTATTAACCAGATAGTTTGAACCATGGGTGGATGGGTGGGTCTCTGGACAGACAGACAGACAGACAGACAGACAGATAGACAGATAGATAGATAGATAGATAGATAGATAGATAGATAGATAGATAGATAGATAGATAGAGGTTCCAAATACCTTCTGTTTCTTTTCTTCTTCTACTATTTATTGGAAGTAGTGCCCTATTAATCATCATCAAATAGTTTGACCGATGGATGGACGGATGGACAGATGGATGAACGGACGGGCAGAGAGGTAGGTAGGTAGGTAGATAGTAGATAGATAGATAGATAGATAGATAGATAGATAGATAGAATATACAATTATAAAGAATGTACAATGTTAAATTGTATATTCATAATAGTGTTTTAAATTCTATTCATAATAGTGTGGCAGCTGGGGGAAGTGGTGATCTCTGACAATCTTTTAATGTATGTATTCAATATTTAGTAGGATCTAAATAATTGATTAAGGATCCACTAACACTAACACAACACAGCAACACATGCAGGAAAGTTGCGATGTCTGGACAAACAAATCCAGTTCGATCCCTTAAGTAACACGGACAGTGAAGGCAGTGTGTCCTGAAGATCCAGGTAAACACGTGTCCATTGCTCTAACGTCTCCGTGTTTACTTCAAAAGAAAAAGAAAAAATGTCCAATATCTATCCTGGATAATAAATCTACCTTCAGACTGAGTTCTGAGAACCAACCAAGTTCACTGATTGTAAGTAAACACAACCATTGTCGCCTGATAATAGCTGCATTAGGCCACATTTTAGCAGCGGCACTATTGTAGCTTCAATGAACCTAATCCTCAATTATACCAAAATGCTTCTTACATAATATACTAGCAATAATAGGCACTGTGAGTGTGAAGCCCACTAATGTAGCGCTCACATTTGCGTGTTAATTAAATATTATTGTCGTAAATAAGCTTAAATCACATTAGAAATATACATCTTTTTTTTTTGCTTTAAAAGGATTTATTTTTGGTTGTCTAATGCAGTATATGCAGTCCACCTTCCCGCCAGTAGGAGGCGCTGTACATTTGCATATGTATGCATATGTATGTACAGCATACATTTGATGAACATTTCATTTAAATATGAAATAACGATTTTATTGTTGACGTTTTAAGCACATTGTGGGTGGAGCCTCGACGTCATCAGAAATCGTCGCTAACTGCTACGGGAAAGACGACACGACAAGTCTCCATGACGACAAACAAAGACGCCGTCTACAGACTCGTTTGTGCCGATCGAGTTGGCGACGAAGAGTCAAACACCCCCTCAAGAGATATTTTATGTCGGTTGAAGGAATTTTGGGTTTGACCGTCTTTTATGCTCACAGCCAAATAGCTAACAATGAAAGTAAATGGGGCAGCCAGCCAAACATGTCTAAATTGTCATTTTTTAACCACTATTAAAGCTTAAAATATTACTTCACTTCAGCAGTAGCATGAATAGGGTCCCTACACATAAACTGAAGTACTGATAACTTAGTAAGTGTAGGAACTGTACCGTTAACAATAAAAGTAAATGGGGCAGCCAGCCAAACGTATCTAAATTGCCATTTTTAAACCATTAATAAAGCTCAAAACTGAAGTACTGATAACTTAGTAAGTGTACTGAGAGTTTATTAAAAAGACTGTTTTACAAGACTTAACCAACATCTTTGTTTTCATAACAACTGGCGGTGAAGGGTGTTCCAGATCAGCTGATTCATCATTTTTCTGAACAGCTGGCTGATGTATCCGTGCTGATTTTTCATTGCCATCTGCTTGGGAGCTGGTTCCATCAGAAAAAAGTCTGATAACTGAAGACTCTAGAGACTCTAGGAACCACCTGTAGGAATAAACGAGGTGATCCGCTCGACAGATCATCATATTCACTGTTTTGTAATTAGTTGTCAGCAGTTATTGCCTAGCGCAACCTGAGACCAAGAAGATATTCTCGGTCGTCGGAGTTTACCGAATTCTCTGTTGTGTTCCAGGAAGCATCTGGAGATAGTGAGTGCTCTGTGACATTGCATTATCCATGTGCAAAGGGTAGATAAAGGGGTGCACCTGCTTCGAAACAATGCCAAGGTACACTGTGGCCATTTGCCCGGTGCTCAGTTGAAGTGGTGAGCGTGTGCCAAGAAACTACTCTCCACCATTTATAGTCAACAGACTGCAGGACTTAAAGTCCCTGGAATCCCAGGGTTGATACTTTGGGTGTGATCCGAAAAAAATCTTAATCAACAAGACTCACATTTCATTTGATTAGATGCAAGACTGAATCTCATCGCTCTCAGACACTTTAGTACAGGAGCGTTTTAGTGTCTGGCATGTCTAACACCAAATTTAACATCACTTACTTCGTTTGTTTTGCAGATACTAGTGTTTGGTCAAAGACTCAGTGAACCTCTTGACTCCGTCTGTGTGATCTATAGCACTGAACTTTCAGCCACATGGTCCAACGATTGGAGGAGGATCTTCTTGTTAAATGGTAACAACTAATATTATATTATATCTCTATATGGTGGACATATTATGTCCACCCTCGTGGTGACGTCAATGTGTGTGATATTGGTGGTTTTGATGCTGCGTCTCCATCACCCTGGATGCCACATCATTGCCGACTTTGGATTGATTAAGTTACAATCGGTCCCGACTGTTGTGTTCATGCCCTGAACCTGATCATCCTGCTCTGGTTTGCCTCAGTCTCGTCATAACGCTGTCAATACAGACCACTGTTTAAGTCTTAATTGGGTTAAAGTGACAGTTATAAATGGATCTTGAACACTGTAAACTACTGACCTGTGTAAATCCATGTCCTCAAATAGGGTTTGCTATTACTTAGTGTGTGAGAAATGTATCTTCTTCACGAGGAGGAGTTTCTTCTGGAGGATCAGGGTGTCCATCAATAGCAGTTTGCTAAAGCTTTCTGATGGATGTAGTCCTGTTGTCCTCTAGGTCTTCATGAGTCCAGCACCAAGAGAGACTTCTAATCCAAGACTTGTATTGTAATACTCGGGTGTTTGGAGGGATCCGGATCATTATGAGTCACTCACTGATATGAGCCGGGTTGTGTGTCACACAAGTTAGTTATTAAGAAGAAGGTCTAGTATGATAGCATACTCACTCACTCGGCACAGAAACGAAACTTACCCGACTGACAACTCGGACCCGGGTAAGTCTATCAGTGGACGCGAGTGACGACTCATGATTCACGAGTCATGAGTCACTCACTCGTTCGGCTGAGAAACGGAACTTACCTGACGTCTTGGAGCCCGGTACGTCTATTGGCGGACACAAATGGCGATTCATGACTCCCGAGTCGCTCACTCATTTGGCAGAGAAACGAAACGTACCCAACTGACGACTAGGAGTCAGATAAGTCTAGCAAATGTGGACTGAACTGACTCGGTTAAATAGAGGTTTAGATTCATGACTCGTGAGTGTTTCCAGGGAGTCGGGTTAAATGATTCGGATCCTGAATCTTTTTCCCACTACTATCCAAGACAATGATTCATCATATGGATGTCTTATGTCATATCTGTTTGTTAATAAATTGAACTATCACATAGTTCTGCCCCTTTTAGGGAACTATTCAACTTTTGGGGACAAAGTGGTTTTATTTCAGACAGAAGTCATCCAAAATTGTGTTGTCAGTGACATATGTTATGAATATATGTTCAGAATCTAAAAATACATATGATGGTGCCACCATCAAGTCTCATCTTGCTTTCGTAATGTTAGCTTAGTTAGCGTTAATTGTCTCTCATAAAACATTGACTATAGCTAACGCTGCTGTTCAGTTAAAGACATGAAGAGCCAATGTTACTGAAGCTAACTTAAGCTAACATTAGCTAGCAAATGTCGGCCATGTTGCCAAAACAAAGCAAGATGTCCCTGTTCATTGTGTAGCCGCAGGGAAAACGTGATTGGTTTGTCACGTTTGAGGGGGCGGGGCTTAGCAATAGGTCAATTACTTATCAAACTGTGAGCTTAGGTAGCTAATTAGGATTATTTGAGGCGATAGCAGCATTTCTAATTGGCTTAACAGAGTCTAAAACAGAGCTAATGAGCTAGCTGCTATAATTCATAATTCATGTAGAGCCACAGAGCTGTTTGCGATCAACATCATTAGTAGATGTGATGCTTGAATGACACAAAGAAGAGCCAAACACACTTTGCATGCAGTTGTGATCACCAGTATTATTAATTATTTGCTAGGATTTAATTGCATTATCACCTGAAGATCAGGAAGGGAAAATGGTGAGAGTTTAGAGTTTGGGAGTGGTCACTGTTTTCGTCTGCTTTCATATGAGTCTCTGCTGTTCTCTGTATCAAAGGAGACCCAGCAGCAGAGCAGAACAGACCTCTGTTCTTTGACAAGGGCCAGAGGTCTTGCTGAGAAGAAAGAGAATAGGATGTGACTATGAGCCATTACAGTATTACCCACAGGTCCAGGAAGAGGTAGATGGAGAGGCGGCAACAATAGGACAACCTCAGCACGACACAGACTTCCAAACGTCATACTGTATTCAGATTTCTCAAGTTAGTTAAAAAGAAATAATAGACAAGTACCAGTATTTTTTATTTTTTTATAACCATTTTGTAGTCAAACCAGGTTGAGTTACAACCTCGGTTTTCATTATTGAATCTGACTCAGGATACAAACTAAAAGTATTATTATCAGTAGTAGTAGTATATTAACAGGGTTGTGGTAAATGTGATTATAACTGTTGAAATGGACCTGTTTATATTCAAGTAGTAGTGGGAAAAAAGATTCAGGATCTGAATCATTTAACCCAATTTCCTAAAATCACTCACAAGTCATGGATCTAGACGTCTATTTAACCGAGTCAGTTGAGTCCTACCACATTTGATTGATGTACACTCACTCACTTACTTACCCCGAGTCGGGTGTCAGGTAAGTCCACAAGCAGGCAGCCACGAATAGCGGTCATGAGTCGGGTAAATTTTGTCGAGCGAGTGAGTGATTCGCGAGTCGTTAGTTCGAGAATTAGTTAGAGTTAATATTCTGCTAATCCACTCCACATACATTTTAGACCATAAGAAAATATAATAGTTTTTCATAGTGGTGACACTGACTTTATTAATTTTTTTTTTTTTTGCACAGCCTAATTTTGAGCTTTAGGTTTAAGCTTATGTAAGCTACTTGATTATACTTTTTTTTTCTATTTTACCAAATTGTTGTAGGCATTTTTGTAAGATTGTAATAAAAATGGTTCTGCTTTTACTGTATATGAAACACATATAATGGAGAGTTGACTGGTTGATGTTGAGTTTGAAGGTCAGTCCAAACCAGACCATGATCAAATAGATTCATTAAGAGGAGATGCTAATGGTCGAATTTTTCAACTTCTTGAGTCGGTACCAGGATGACAAAAGACAAATATCTTCACCAAAAAGCAGAAATAAACCATTTCCCAATGATTAACTGTTGAACTCAGCAAGGTTGAGACAATATCAGCCATTCACATGTAAGGCTCAATCCTAGTGATATTGATTAGACAACATTTATTGACTTTTGAATCAATTTTGGTCCCAATTTGGTTGGTTTGGTCCCAATTTTGGCAACATTTTTGAAAGGATTTACAGCCCTTATATGGCCCAAATTAAGGGTGCAAACGGCAAATACAGGGGTTAGCGCTGCAGCCTCACAGCAAGAAGGATTCGACTTCCTCTTTCTGTGTGGAGTTTGCATGTTCTCCCCGGGTTTCCTCTGGGAGCTCCAATTTCTTCCCACTGTCAAAAACATGCAACATTGGGTGATAAGTGAATTGAACTAACTTGCTAAATTACCCGTAGGAGTGGATGTGAGTGCGAATGGTTGTTCGTCTATATGTGTGGCCCTGTGACCTGCTTTCACCTGTAAGCAGCTGGGATAGGCTCTTGCCCCCCCCCCCCAATCCCGACCCCAAGTGCGGGATAAAGAGGTATAAAATGGATGGGTGGAAAAGGACAGCAAATGTCCCTAAAACCAGTTATTGAACCCCAAAACCTAGTCATGATTGCCCCCAAAAAGAATCCAAAATCCCCCCACAGTCAAGCCAAAGACCTTCACTCTGCTTCCGCTGTGACTAAATGAACCAAAAAAATTCCAAATGCCTGACAGACTACAACCAGAATCTTTGCTATTAGCATATCGATATATTGTTTTACTGATCCCAATACAGAACCTTTCACAGTCCGAGGCTGCATCCGAATCCTTAGTATGCACTGCGTACTACTGAGTGCCTGCTACTTGACCGTTGCAGTAGTAGCTACTACGTAGCAAGCTAGCCAGTAGTAGGCACAATTTGGACGTGCTACAAAGCCGCCATCTTGCCTGTTTTGTGACCTGGATGTTTACATCAACGTCATGATTTTGCGGCTCGAAGCGGTTAGCGTCACAGTCATAGCGGCAACTTTTTACGCACATGTGAAGGACTACAGACATTTTTTATTTACTGAAGTACATGTGGCTTTTATTTACTTAACAGTCTGCATTTGCATTTTAATGCAATCACTTTTTAAGTACTAGAGCGTCGCATACTCATTTTTGCCTACTACGTAGTAGGCTAGTAGGGATATTCGGATGCAGCCCAAGACTACATGAATGGAGAAATACTTGATTTGCACAAGTTTTGATTTAAAACAATGTCTGCTCATGATGTTGGTGGTTATCTGAAAACTCTAACCTCTATATTTTATGGCGATAAAACCACTTTGTCAACTGCATAAGCATGCAATTCGCCGATGATTAACTGTAACGACATCACAATTATTGATTGTTGGATCAATACTGAGGCGTATTGATTAACTTTCGCGTCATACTCGGGTAGAGACACGGCGACGTTCTGCTGATATTGACATTGGTATCAACTCCAAATCAAATCCCATAATTGGGTCATATTCCTCTTTATTCTGTTATCTTCTCCATGTTGTTTCCTCATCAGTGACTTTATCCGTGCATCATTTTCGTGTTTTGTATTTTCTTTTTCTGGTATAGGTTTTCTAAAGATCTTGTAGAGTTCTATTAAACCTGAATGAGTGTGTCCATTAAATATATCATGAGTCAAGAGGATGATACATGAGGCTCTGAGGGAAGGTCCTGAATCTAAAGCTAAAACACTAAGTCTTGCTCCTTTTTTTTTGTGAAATGAGAAAGCCCCAGCATCCGTTGTTTGATTATTTTCCTTGTGCTTCCCTGCTGGTGTAAAGCTAAGGCTTTCTATCAATCACCTACACACCATCATTAGCATTTAGAGAGGTTACGATCATCCTGGGATCCGCACCGCGCATCTAACGCGCACAAAGCTGCACTTGAAATCTATTTAAAAATCTTAAGACTCTCACGGTCACACACAAAAAGCAAGATACAGGAAGGACGGCAGAAATTTCAGATTAAAAGCGGTTTCCTGGAGGCCAGATCAGTCCTCTTCTTCATCTTCTAAACAAACCAACCAATCATCTTTTGTCCTTCACTGTAATCCTTACAACAAAATGTACCACATACTATAAGTTCTTCTATTGCAGTTAAAAGCGTAAAGACATTTCAATGACAATTCGTTTCTCTTTGTCTCAATTTGAACATTTTGGGGGCCAGATTTGCATCATTTTACTTTCATTCGGATTTTTGAGAAATGAAGAACGGGCAGCACGATGGCACAGGGGTTAGCTGGTCTGGGTTTGACTCCCGGGTCTGTGTCTGGGTTTCCTCCAGGAGCTCCGGTTTCCTCCCTGGAGAATGGTTGTTTGGCTGTATGTGTGGCCCTGCGATGAGCTGCCGACCGTCCAGGGTGTACCCTGCCTTCGTCTGTAAGTAGCTGGGATAGGCTCCCCCCGCCCCCATTTGAACTCACATCCACACCTAAGGGCAATTTAGCATGCTCAATTGGAACCTGCTCCGGTAAGGCACCGAGCGAGCTGAGCCGATGCTAAAACGTGAACAGACCGGCCGGCCATGGATTGGTCAGGGGGAGCGAGAGTGAGTTGAGAGAGCATCAACAAAATAATCACCATCGCCTACCCCAGTAGCCTACCATAGCCTCCGTGTCCTCCATTAATGCTCACTGATGTTTTTGTGTTGCGTCTCACCCCGCCCACCCCGTTCACGTAGAGGAGGTACCAAATTGTAAGCGGGTAAAGACAAGTTGAGTAGAGTTCTACTAGAGTCTTCTATAGAGAATTATACAGCAAAAGCAATGGGACAATAGATTGAGGGATATAGGATCTGGTCAAGCACAAGATCTTATAGGCTATGAGATTATCCTCCTCTGTCTATTTTTTACACCTTGCTATTAAATCTCCATGTGAGGGTTTGGGGTCAAGGGGTCGAGAGGCTCACGTTGGTTGGTAACATCAGCCTTTGGAGGTTTAGATAAAAGTTAATGGTGTAACGTAGCTAATAGGCTTCATTGTTTGGACTCTCTGGCTCTCAGTCTGCTGGAAAAGCCAACACCATCTGTGATATTTTCTAACAATATTGTCCAGAAAAGCCAACGAATCGCTCGGGTAAAGAATCACTCTGTTAAAAGTTCTAACATCATATTCTTACAGCCGAAGGGCAAAACCCAGATCATAACCTGCTCGAGACCAGGTTATGTTTGCTGCTAGTTACCATGGTGATCAACATTCGCAGCATAGAAAACTCTGGTTATAGGCTCAACATACGTCACTCGCACGCTAATCTTGTTTCGTAGTAGAGTCCCTTAGGTGATGGGGTCTGATTTACAGTGTTTGTGTATCAAAACCATTACAGTGTTGAACTGCAAGACTGAATACGCCCTGACTTATATCTGTACCGCTTCTACAAATGTCTCTTTTCCACTATCCCACTTATTCCACCTCTCGACTCGACCCAGGTACGTCCTTTTGTGCGACGAGCCGCCAAACTGGGAGACTGATGGATTGTTTTTCTGTCTACCGCTGCAACAGTAGTTAAGATACGTGTAGACCATTTGATCAGCCCCTGAATATCATTGTCCAATCGGGCTAAAGTCGTGCTTCAAATCCCGCCCCCATCAGCGCTACCTCCCTGTTAAACATAAATTAATTAGGTAATGCAAAACAATAATTAATCAAAATCAATTGCTCATAATTACTCAAAGCGATTTCTGTGTAAATATATCCACTTCCTGGTCATGTGGTGCCGGACTAATGGACGTCGGTCCTTAAACTTTTGACAAAATCAAAAATTTTGTTTAGTTTCATTTTCAAATCAAAATGAAACTAAAGCTACTCATCCTGATGGAAGAGTGACAAAAGACTGAATAATAAAATTACTGTAAATCAATAGCTGAGCCAAGCTAAGTCAAGTTGTGCGGTATAGTGGAAAAACCCCAAAAGGCAGCTCCAGTTTTCTACCACTTGCCTCTTGACAACTTTTTTTTTTTAGCATTTTTAAGTGTAAGGGACCAGTCAGATGGGCAAAACCCAACTGGACTGTTGTGGATTCCTGTCGGTCCAGTTACCTTAGATCTAGATGATCTGGATGAATGAGAATCTCCACAGACAAAGAATAAGACATGAATAAAAAATATGAATTGAATTAAGAATAGTTCCTAATATAACATTGCTATAAAAATGCTGAACAAACTTAGTGAGCACATGGGTGAGCTAGTAGGACCTTTTAGGGTTAGGGTTGAAGATAGTCTACCTGATACACCTTTATCAAATAAGTTCCATATGTTTCATATGGGGTAGAGTATTGTGAAACTGAAACATTAGAGCAGGAAACACCTCAAGTCTCATCACTGAGTTCTTTTTTTTTCCCTACAAATGGTTACTACAATGAAATGAAACTAAACACTGAGCCATTTTACTCAGCTTGTATATTTGATCTCAGAGCTAATTGGCCTCGCTGGGTGATTAGCAGCCACTCTGTCACCTCCTGCTATTAATAATATGCGCAAATTACACTTAATCAGTCGTCATTTAGGTCATCTTCAAATGGAAGCGCGCGGCGGGGCCATCTAAACACATCACATTGTGACAATGCAATTATGTGCTGTTTGGGAAGACAAGGTAATAGGCCTCTCTTTGTGAGAACATCTGTGTCTTCGTTTCTTATGATCTTTACACTGTAACACACTGTTTGTGTTGTCGGCTGTCATTTCTGAAGACAAAGACGAAACCTTACAGAATATACGTCTAAAACCTTAAAACACGAATCTTATACAAAAAATAAAACCTCAAACGAGCCATAAAAGTAAAAGATCTGGTAGCTGTCAAACACGCTTGTGAATACATTCAAGTGGTATTCCCCTTCTAACCTCTTTTTTTCCTTCATTGACTGTAATTTTTCTTTTGTCCTAAACTTCTCTGCGTGCGTCACGACCCGACAGTCGTTCATTAGGTGACTCAGATTCAGTAAGAGTCTTTAATGTATACGCTCTGACCTGTTTGGATAATTCCATGTGACCTTCATTTATGTCACCTCAGTCAGAACGGACGCGTTATTTTCTTATTTATAACTTTTTTTTTAAATCAATGCGATGCATCATCTCCCTTTATGCGTCCTCGCTTCAGAATCTGAAAGACTGTTTTACCTGCTTTACCTGAAAGACCTGTTACGTTTTCACTTTAAAGGACAAGACTTTTCTAGACAGAGTTTTACATGTACATGGTTAAATAGAACCTGTGATGTGTTTTTGCTGTTTTCAGTTCAGTTCAGTTCAGTATATGTGTGGTATACTGAAGTGGTAGATACAGTCCTGTTGGAATCTGTTAGAGTTAACGTGACTAAACAGCACCACCTGGTGGTCAGAGGACAGTCCTACACTCTTTGGCTCTTCAATGCAGTAGATTTATTTAGATTTTGAACATTATTTTGTCCCTTTTGCTCAAAGTTGCCACCATTAGTACCATGTTATAAATGTATATATAATATATATGTGTGTGTGTGTGTGTGTGTGTCAGATTTGGATTTAGTGTATTATATCATACTTATCGTACAAATGATTGATCAACCAACATGTATATATTTTTCTTTACCTATCTTTTTTTTTTTTTTTTACAAATTTGACCAATTACAATATATCCATTGCATCTGACTTGTTTGTTATTTCAATGTCTATATTGCATATATTTTTTCTAGGACAAAAAGTAAAAAAAAAAAAAAAAAAAATTCCAAAGTCGAACTAAATATGTTTCAATTTTCGATTATATTTATTTTTATTTTTTATTCTTTTTGTATTTTTTATTTGATTTTATTTTTTATTATATTCTTATTTCATTATATTTTATTTTATATTATTTGATTTTATTCTATTCTATTCCCAAAAAGTCATTCATATTCCAAACCTGCAGGTGGCAGTAGCGCGTCCTCACAGTATTTAAACTGTCGCCACTGAAGAACGAGAGAGAGAGAAAAACGCGCAGTATTAATATTGAACTTTCCAGTTCGCCGTCGACACCGGAAGTGGCGTTATCACGCTCATCATTTCAGGAAAAGCTCCACAGAACGCCGCTTTTCACACATTTCTCACGCCGAATTTTTATTGTATCGACCACGGAATAGAAATATCGACGTTTTAAACGTTCGTAGCGTATAAATGTTCGGGGTTGTCACGTTGTGAAAGCGACAGAATAATAGAGAAGTTTGTTAGGAAACCGCGGAGGTTCTGTCGTTTTTTGTTCTTTATCAACAACGTGAAGCTTTGCCTCTAAAACATGATGAACTATTCTGACTACGACTCTGATGGATACTCGTCTAATGAAGACGCTGACTACGTCCCATCAGGTGAGAACTGCTGCTGCATTTGTAGCCTTGTCCATAATATTTTTTTATTATTATTACTATTAAATTTTGCTCGTTAAATTCATTCTGCAGCAGTGTAAATACAGTGTACATCTGAGGTCGGACGTTAATCCTACAAAATAAAAGTCACTTTCTGGAGGAATACAAAATAAAAGCAGCATATCTTTCTTCATTGGAGCCAAATGGTTTCTTTACCATTTACATCCATGTAGCTAAGAATGAGCAGAATGCTAATTTCATGTCAATGCAAGATAGTAAACCCTAAGTTAGATTAACAGGAAACAAAAAAGTTAACAGTAAATAAATAAATAAAACATATACAAAAGAAAAAAGTGTAAGTCTCCGGAGATGAGGTGGAAGGGTTCAGAGAGATCGCGGGTAGCTGTCAGCGAGTTATCGCAATGACTTGAGAGAACTTCCTCTGGATTTAGTACGACCAAACGCTGACAGTGAACAGCTCGATGTCCTGTGAGCAGCTGCTCAGTAAACGCCACAATCCTCATGTCCTTCCTTTTGTCGGTCTCGTTAGCCTCCCTGTCCTCAGACAGGTCTCAGTGAGACACATGATGCTGCTGTATAGGCTGGTTAGCACCGTGAGTTCTTGATCTTACAGGGTGAGATCGTACATTCCCCATAGTTACAGGTGATATTAGCTGGTTTCACACTGTCAGGCCAAAGCCAAGCTTACCGGGGCATGCCGGGGCTAATTGCTCCTAGAATGAGGAGGTCATGAGACACATGATGCTGCTCTGTAGCTGGTCAGCGCCGTGAGTTCTTCATCTTATGGGGAGAGATTGTACATTGTCCATAGTTACAGACTGTAATGATTGTTTGTACCATCTTCTTCTCTTCACGATGTGTAACTCCTGCTCTGCATCCACCTTATCTCCACCAGGATCTGGGGTCTCTTGTTGGGGTCACATCCCCGAGCACAGTGTCATCAGCTGATCACCGGAGCAACAATTGGGAAACGGCGCAACAGTTGACGACCGCTGTGCCGTTAACCGACCTCTCTGGTCATCAAATTTAGCTCGTCAATTAAAGGAGCAATAGAGAGAAAAAACAAACATAATGTACAATGTTTTTTAACTCTCGTTCCCTGACGCCCCCTGTACTGGGGGCAAACTGGGTCACATCCGATCTCATAAACATCGGCATGTTTACTATCCTCAGAAACGTCACGAATCTCAGCTAAATGCTACAAATGATTAAAAAGGCAAAGTAAAAAAATTCCACAAGATGAGGTTGACATAACCCTTGATGTTTGAATTTTGTTTTATTAAAGAACAATACCTGTGAATACAGTGGGATTTTGCTTTTCACAAATAAAGGAAGCAAGGTACAAGGTATGCTCCCAGGCATAAATACACCTAGGAGTGGTGTTTAACATGCTTGCAAGCTAGCATTAGCATTACGGCTACCAAGTGGTGGTAGGACAGTTAGCCCCTTCCGAATTTTAAAACTGTGAAAATGTGTCACCACATTCGGGTCAATGTCTGAGCGACACTGTCTCCTCTACCGTTTGTTAACTTGCTCAACGTGTTTTTGTTACCGGTTGTGTTCATTTGAACATTATAAGCGTGTATCTATTTCTTTCTGTTCTAATTTCCGTTCCTTTCTTCTCAGACGATAACCTCAGTGAGGACGACATCAACGAGTGCGAGAAGGAAGGACCTCTGCGCGAGGACGACGACGTGCCGCATCCCGACAAGAAGAAGAAGAAAAAGGCCGCTATTATGAGGTGAGAGAAGTCGACACAATCGGACTAAGATAGTTAAAGAGACGACGGTGAACCTCAGGCCAGATTTCCAGTCTCCTCTGAGGGTAAAAGAACTGAAGGATGTAGAGTTCTTAGCACTTTCTCGGTCTTAAAATTGAAGTTTTTGATATTTTTGCACGCATAGAATAGTCCAACTTTTGTAAATTGAATTTTCCGAAAAAAGATTCCAGCAACAAAGACCATTCTCTTCCTCGAAACAATCCACAGAAAGAGGAAGAAAGGAGTCCTGAAAGTAGACGTGGAAGAGAAGGATGGATGCGAAAGAGAAGAGACAGATGCGCCACGGGAAGAAGCGGAGAAACCCACCAAGGTGGAGGAGGACGATGAAGTGAAACAGAAGAAGAAATCTGACGACCTCTGGGCAAGTTTCCTGTCTGACGTCGGATCCAGACCCAAAGAATCAACACCTGCGTCACAGTCGAGTGCAACACAGAAGGTAAAGCCGCAATGTTAGAACTTTGATAGATCGGTCTTGACCCAAATGCGAAATTTTTAAAAATACAGCACAGTTTAGTTTTCTATAGAGATTTTCAGGCGTCCAGGTCATCATCCAATGTAGTTGAATTCAATGCATCTTCTTCAGTTCTGAATAGATCCTTTGTGAGGTCTACCACTCTTGGATGAAAGTGAAATGCCTTCATCAGTCTACAACAGTCCAGTTGCCTTTGATTCTGCTACGTTGAAGAAATCTTGTTTGTCCAGGCCTTAGCTTTCTGCAATTTGACAAATGAGTACAACAGTCCAGTTGCCTTCGATTCAAAGAAGCAATGCAAGATTTCTTCAGCGTGGTAGATTCTAAGGCAAATGGACTGTTGTAGATTGTTGAAGACATTTCACCTTCATCCAAGAGTCTTCTTCAGTTCTGATGGAGAGTGACAGGTTCCTACTTGTGAACGTCCACCAGACAGAGGATAAACTCCAGAGACTCCACCACTCTCCATTAGGATTGAAGAAGACTCTTGAATGAGAGGTGAAATGTCTTCAACTCAACCAACTCGAGACATTCTAGTGAACCTGCATTCTGAAGCTTTAATCGTCATATTTTCTGTATCTACCGTGTTTTTTGTTTTTTTGGTTTTTTTTTTTTAGCCGCAGACAGATTCCTCGGCAGTGAAAATTTCTCCTCCGAGGACAGAAAGGAAACCATCGGAACCCGCTACGGTCACCATCACGAAAGTTTTCGACTTCGCCGGAGAGGAAGTAAGGTACGACTCTTAAACATCTTCACATTTTGTCTTATTTACCAAGTGTTCTGAAGATTGGGGGGCAGTAGGGGTGTGAAAACATGAATATTTTAATTATAATTAATTTTAATATTACTCTTTGATCCACTCTGAGAACAGTTTTCTTCAAAAAAATGTGTCGATTGATTCTGTTAAGGTTTGAAATAAATAAAATTGGACTTGTGTTTATGGTGATTTGGTGACATCTAGTGGTGAAGCTGTAGATTGCAACAATCTGAGACCCCACCCCCCCCACTCCAATCGGTTGAATTGAACTCAGTTTAATTGCTCTATCAACGCCAGCGCCACCATCTGCTCGAAACGCGCACTTGTTTTATAGATTGTTTTTTTTCACTGAGCTAATTTGTAGTTTCATAACCCTCCCGGGAACAAACTTGGTTTATAGTCATATCATAGCTGAGCCCGAGTGGTTATCACAGCTCGTGACATTTATTCAATAAGAACCACGCAGACAGCTCAGGGTTTTCCCCATAAAAACACTTTAATTGTCAGTGTGTAAGATAAACACACTGCTGATCGCACAGAAAGAAAGGATGGGAGTTATGTCTCCACCTAAATGTTTACATGCTAGTGGTTTTTTTTTTTTTTATTCGGAAACGAAACCACCTGACCGTGGCTGTAATTCATCCGATTCATTATGCACAAAGCGGCACGCTGCTGTGTAATTACAGCAGCACCAGATTAGTACATGGATGATGATGATGATGATGATGATGGTGGTGGTGGTTGGAGCAGGAGAGATGGTGCTGGCTCCAGCGTGTGTTGTCTGAGCAATTATTTTTCAATGACGCCGGCTAACTGTTTTAATGCAGCAGTGATGATGTCCAGGCCAGGACCCGATTGAGTAATCAGATGTTAGCACACGTGTCTGTGTTGGCCTCTTATTACTGTTGTTATAGATGGATGGTTAGAAGATATTCACTTTCTCTTCTTCTTCTACTGTTTATTGGAAGTAGTATCCTACTGTTTGACCAAAAGTTTGATAGACAGATAGATAGATAGATAGATAGATAGATAGATAGATAGATAGATAATGTTTCTTTTCTTCTTCTACTGTTTATTGGAAGTAGTATCTTACTGTTTGACCAAAAGTTTGATAGATAGATAGATAGATAATGTTTCTTTTCTTCTTCTACTGTTTATTGGAAGTAGTATCCTACTGTTTGACCAAAAGTTTGAACCATATATATATATATATATATATATATATATGTAACCATGTATATATATATATATATATATATATATATATATATATATATATACACACACATACATACATATATATACATACATACATATATATATATATATATATATATATATATATATATACACCTATATATACCTACACACACCTTTTTTACATATATAGGCCAAATAGAGAAGAGGAAAAGTGTAAATATATACCATATATATATGTATATTTTTCTTTTTATATTTATTTGCTAATTATGCTTATATATGTATATACACATAGAGAGAGAGAGAAGAAAAACAGAACATTATATAAATACATTTATGTATATTCTTTCTCTCTTATATGTTTGATTTATTCATTCCGCTTTATATATATATTTTCTGCTCTCCATATATTTTTAAAATACCTACACATATACCCTCATCCTCAAATATATAGGCAGCACAAAGATGACTAGAAAAAAAGTGCACATATGCACATACATATATATATATTTTTTTCCTTTAATATATCTATATATTATGCTTTATATATTTCAGGCTTCAGTGGTAGAGGTTGGTGCCAAACATTACCGATTTAAAGCATTAGCGATGCTGAGTGTTGGTGATGCTAAGCAGTGGGAATGCTAAACTTTAGCGATGTCATGTGTTAGAGATGATAAGCTTTGGTGATTCTAAACGTTAGCAATGCTGAGCGTTAGCGATGTTAAGTGTTAGAGGTGGTAAACGTTAGATATGTTAAGCATCGATGATGCTAAAATTTAGCGATGCTAGGTGTTAATGAGTCCAAACGCTAGTGATGCTAAGCGTTAGCTATATTAGGTGTTAGAGATGCTAAACGTTAGCAATGTTAAGCATTAGCGATGCTGAGTGTTGGTGATGGTAAGCATTGGGGATGCTAAACTTTAGCGATGCTAGGTGTTAGAGATGATAAGTGTTGGTGATTCTAAACATTAGTGATGCTAAGCGTTAGCGATGCTAAGCATTAACGATGTTAAGTGTTAGAGGTGGTAAACGTTAGAGATGTTAAGCATTGCTGATGCTAAGCATGAGGGATACTAAATTTTAGCGATGCTAGTTGTTAGTGATTCCAAACGTTAGTGATGCTAAGCGTTACCGATATTAAGTGCTAGAGATGCTAAACATTAGCCATGTTAGCCACCGATGCTGAGTGTTGGTGATGCTAAGCATTAGGGATGCTAAACTATAGCGATGCTAGGTGTTTTCAGGTCAATGAGTTATCGCTTGAAATAATTGAAATAATTTCAATTTTGAAGCAAATAATCATGCTGATTATTTTGACATTTTTCTGCCTAAACTCTGCCGTGTGCTGGTCCCAGGAGATGATAATTTTTTTTTGAACGAACCCATCTGACTTTAACGGCCATGGACAGAGTCACTGACACTGTGCTATCTAACTCCTGACTCTGTGCTTTGGAATTAGATAGGCGAGCTATAAGAGGAAAAACCACCGCATCCTCTGGGAACATGAGCACTTCACAGACTCCACAACCACTTGCATCTATCATGAGGGCTGAAAGGTTTTCCTTGTTATGTATGCTAATTATATGCAGCCATAATTACACAGGAGCGCTGAGCTCTGCAGATGATGGGAAATAGCAGTTTGAAAGGTTGAGTTTCATCCCAGAGAGAGAGAGAGAGACAAACACAAACCTCTGACCTCCAAAAGTAAACGACATTCAATGTTTTAACTAGTGAAGTTGTAGGAAAACGTGGTGAATTATTCCAAGTTCACATAATCGGCTGTAAAAACCATTCCTCAAATATTGTTGAAACGTTTCCCATAAAGATTTGTATTAGAGGGCTAGATTTCGATTGCAGAACGGTTACAGAAGTGAAGCCTTAGAGATGCTAAGTGTTAGCAATGCTTAGTCTTAGAGATGCTAAGTGTTAAGAGATGTTAGGCATCAGGGATGTTAAGCGTTAGCAATGCTAGGCATTCAAGATAAGCATTAGTGTTGCTAAGTGTTATAGATGTTAAGTGTTAGCGATGCTAGGCCATAGAGATGTTAAGCATTTGGGATTGTAAGTGTTAGCAATGCTAAGCATTAGAGATGCTTAGTGTTAGATGTTAAGCGTTAGAGATACTAAACTTTAGCAAGGCTAGGTGTCAGAGATGGTAAGTGTTAACGATGCTAAGTTTTCGAGATAAGTGTTAGCGATGCTAAGCATTAGATATGTTAAGCGTTAGCGATGTTAAGTGTTAGAGATATTAAGCGTTACTGATATTAAGCATTATGATGATAAGTGTTAGTGTAAAGTGTAAGCATTAGCGATGCTGAGCATTGGTGATGCTAAGCATTAGGCATGCTAAACTTTAGCCATGCTAGGTGTTAGAGATCCTAAGTGTTAGTGATTTAAACATTAGTGATGTGTTTAGAGATGTTAGGCGTCAGAGATGTTACGTGTTAGTGATGCTAAGCATTCAAGAGAAGTTTTAGCAATACTAAGCATTAGATGTTAAGCTTTAGCGATGCTATGCTGTAGCGATGTTAAGTGTTAGCAATGCTAAGCATTAGAGATGCTAGACATTAGAAGTGTTAAGCATTAGCAACGCTAAGCGCCAAAGATATTAAGCATTACCGATGATAAGTGTTAGCAATGCTGAGCATTGGTGATGCTAAACTTTAGTGATGCTAGGTGTTAGAGATGCTAAGTGTTAGAGATGTTAGGCGTTAGCTATGCTAAGCATCCAAGATATGTGTTAGGGATGCTAAGCGTTAGTGATGCTAAGCATTAAAGATGCTAAATGCTAGAGGCGTTAAGCATTAACGACACTAAACGTCAGATGCTAATGCTTTGCGATGCTGAGCATTGGTGATGCTAAGCATTAGGGATGCTAGACATTAGAAGTGTTAAGCATTAGCAACGCTAAGCGCCAAAGATATTAAGCATTACCGATGATAAGTGTTAGCGATGCTGAGCATTGGTGATGCTAAACTTTAGTGATGCTAGGTGTTAGAGATGCTAAGTGTTAGAGATGTTAGGCGTTAGCTATGCTAAGCATCCAAGATATGTGTTAGGGATGCTAAGCGTTAGTGATGCTAAGCATTAAAGATGCTAAATGCTAGAGGCGTTAAGCATTAACGACACTTAACGTCAGATGCTAATGCTTTGCGATGCTGAGCATTGGTGATGCTAAGCATTAGGGATGCTAGACATTAGAAGTGTTAAGCATTAGCAACGCTAAGCGCCCAAGATATTAAGCATTACCGATGATAAGTGTTAGCGATGCTGAGATATTAAGCATTACCTATGATAAGTGTTAGATGTTATGCTGAGCATTGGTGATGCTAAACTTTAGTGATGCTAGGTGTTAGAGATGCTAAGCTGTTAGAGATGTTATTAGAGATGCTAGACATTAGAAGTATGCTAAGCATCCAAGATATGTGTTAGGGATGCTAAGCGTTAGTGATGCTAGGTGTTAGAGATGCTAAGTGTTAGAGATGTTAGGCGTTAGCTATGCTAAGCATCCAAGATATGTGTTAGGGATGCTAAGCGTTAGTGATGCTAAGCATTAAAGATGCTAAATGCTAGAGGCGTTAAGCATTTACGACACTTAACGTCACATGCTAATGCTTTGCGATGCTGAGCATTGGTGATGCTAAGCATTAGGGATGCTAGACATTAGAAGTGTTAAGCATTAGCAACGCTAAGCGCCAAAGATATTAAGCATTACCGATGATAAGTGTTAGCGATGCTGAGCATTGGTGATGCTAAACTTTAGTGATGCTAGGTGTTAGAGATGCTAAGTGTTAGAGATGTTAGGCGTTAGCTATGCTAAGCATCCAAGATATGTGTTAGGGATGCTAAGCGTTAGTGATGCTAAGCATTAAATGAAATGCTAAATGCTAGAGGCGTTAAGCATGCTAAGCATTGGTGATGCTAAGCATTAGGGATGCTAAAATTAGAAGTGTTAAGCATGCTAATGCTTACCGATGATAAGTGTTAGCGATGCTGAGCATTGGTGATGCTAAGCATTAGGGATGCTAAACTTTAGCGACGCCAGGTGTTAGAGATGATAAGTGTTAGTGATTCTAAACGTTGGTGATGCTAAATGTTTAGAGATTTTAAGCGTCAGATGTTACACGTTAGCGATGCAAAGCATTTGAGAGAAATGTTAGCGATGCTAAGACGCTAATTTATGCTACTCCGTCAGAACGTCGACGTTAGAGGGAAGTATACAGAGCGTACTACGTGGAAGTGTACTAACGGAAGCATCCGATTTGAGACCGTAACACACAAGCGACTCGTTCGCACTTCCAAATAAATTTTCACTTGTTTTTCTGTCTGTAAATGACTCAACATCCTGCGTTTGTCTCTCTTTGTTTGTCAGGGTGAATAAAGAAGTGTCGGCCGACTCTAAAGAAGCTAAGAGTTATCTGAAGAGTCAGAACGCCAAACAGGACGAGAGTGGAGATGAAGAGGGGAACTCATCACCTGGTCCTCAACCGTTGGCTGGTCCCAGGTAAACACACGCACCCACACACACACACAACAATCTGTCGTGGTGACAGATTTTACCACAACACCCAGAAAACAGATGATGGAATTCCCCTTAAAACGCGTTGCACTTTTGCTTTCTCCCTCTTTATTCTTCTGATACCTTTCATCACCATGGCAACAAATACTCTGGGAAATTTGCGCATCTTCCCGAACGCGACAACCCCCCCTTCCATCTCCCTTCCCACCACCACCACCACCAACAACACCACCAGACAGGAAACAGGAAATCATCTGCCAACAGACAGGAAGTACAGCGTGTCCACAAGCTATTTCCTATTTATCTCAGTCCAGAGTGTGTGTGTGTGTATGTGTGGCAGGAAAGAGCCATCAGCACCACTCCCTCATTAACCTTGTACACACACACACACACACACACTCAGAGATAGAGCTAGCAAAGTTTTGTGTTTGTTTGTAGCAGATGGAGATAATAGTTGTGCTGTTATGCAACAAATCACAGTGTTAGCGGCGTGTTTACTCCAATATGGAGGGTCTAAAATGGAACCAAACCTTTTTGATTAACCATTTGTGACACAGCAATTCATTTCAGGAACAAAAACGTTAGTTTTGCCGAAGTTTGACAGGAAAAACCGAGGCTACCTGCTAACGTAGTGGTACAAAAAGACACTTTGACAAAAGACAAAAAGGATTCGGCTTTGACCGGAGTGGAAGCTCACTCTTAAATTGTTGGTCTATTCACAGACAGGAAGGAAATCTTAGCCAGTGATACGCACGCACTGGATGCAGGGACTGGACACAGCTGTCGGTTCGGTTGTGTTTGGACAAAACAAAGCCACTAGAATGGGGCCGAGTTGAATTAAAAGACGCGAAACCGAGATGTTGAGCGACGCGAGTGAGTTCCCGGTGGATTCTATAAATCTGACCGAGGATCTGTCAGTAATAAAACACTCTAGCACAAAAAAAGTCAGCCTGCCGTGGTCTGAAGTGGAAAATGTGCTACTCAGTTTTCATGGTTTTCACCAAAGTTTATTCGGAAGCCAAGACTTTTTTTTCCCTTCTTCTTCTTTTAATCAGACCATCCAGGATTTCACGTGTTTTCGCGTTGCGATCACAACTGTTAACGCAAATTCTGACCATCGAACGCAACTTTTAGTATCCGGGCATTTTTGACAAAATATGCCCAAGTTTAAAGGAGATCTTGGGTGTAAAATGATTTTCGGATATGTAAAACATGATAAAGAATTAACATTTGCCGAGGAGCAAAACTACGCTAGCCCGAACATTGTTATTTTTATCATTTTTTTCTCATTCAAGTGAATGGGGTCTCTATTTTAAACCAATTTAAAACAGCTCAAAGTAGCTCCACACTTCCTTGCTAGTATAACAAGGGTCCTGACATTTAAAAACGAGGCATTGAGAACTTTGTAAGTGAACACATCGTTTATTAAAAAGACTTTTTTTCACAGGTAGGACCTAGCGGTAATTTCCAGTCGCCGCCATGTTGAAAGTAAGTCCTACAAGTCGATTGTCAGACCCGAATTTTCTCAGTGCCTCGGACCCTTGTTATACTAGCAAGGAAGTGTGGAGCTACTTTGAGCTGTTTTAATTGGTTTAAAATAGCGACGTCTTCAAGCTAACCTGGTGCCCCAATCATTTGCACGGGCGAATCTTATGGAAAAAAAAAAAACCCGATAAAAATAACAATGTTTGTAACGCAACGGGCTAGCGTAGTTTTACTCCTCAGCAAACATAACAACTCAATATGATGTTTTACATATCCAAAAATCATTCATTCCAATAAACCCAAGTTCTCCTTTAAGCTAGCTTGGTTTCTGAAGAAAAGTTTGCGATGTTAGCTAACTTTGCTACGTCCGCTAACTTGGCTGTATTAGCAAACTTCACTACATTGACTAACTTTGTTATATCAGCGATATAATCGGCTCCATTAGCTTAATTGGCCATGTTAGCTAACTTTGCTACATTCGCTATTAGGCTACGTGAGTTGACTTGGTCACATTTGCTAACTTAGGCTACTTAACACCTTAGGTTTCAAACATTCAAACATGCCTGGAAATCGCAGAAAACAAAATTGCGACTTTGACTTTGGCTCCTGCAACTTTTTAGCAACAAAATGTCGCTAACATTTGGACACTGAGGAAGCTGCAGAGAAAACAGGAAGTAGAGACATTTAGATGTGAAAACGCATGAAAACAATCTTCTTATTCATTGATCACATCCTCCAGGATTTAATGATGTCACAATCGCAACTATTGACACAAATTCAACCAGTCATTGTGGATATTTCTGTGGTCTTTGACTGGTGACTACCTATAGCAGCTTCGTTATCTTTTACACATTAAAAGTTAATGTTATGATTGAAACTATTACTAAACCAGCCAGTGTGTGGAGCTGAAATCAGTTGTTAATCAGTTGCTAGTGTGAACTAGGCTTGAGAAAGACTCAACAATGGCCTGATTGAAACGTATCAAAGTATCCTTTTGAGGTGAAAACCATCCGAAAAAACCATCAATAACCGTCTGAAGAGCCGAAATGGAAATTATGAATGAAAACATTCCACTATAGCCCGAAAATGTAGAACCCTCACATCCTTGCTGTCACAGGGCCGCTAATAATTCTGATATGGGATCACAACTGATCAAATTAAACTGGATGACAAATGAGTTATTATCAGTAGTGTGAGGCTGAATCTGTTTCAGCGTGAATTCAGTGGAGCTGACAAGTTAGAGAATCTAATCTCACACCACGAGATGTATAATAATTACAGTGGCTTTCAATTTAAAATCTGTCTTAAAGTCTGCGTCCGCATCATACATCTTTAGAAGAACTATCGATTCAGAATTTAAAGCTCTAAAATGCTAAAAACAAGGAGATATGGTGCAGTCTGTCGTCTTATCTTCATTCACTGAGTTTAAAACAGGACCTTACTTCACTTCCTGATGTCCTAGCCGTCCCTTCCTTGTCCTCATTGCGCTAAGGGCAAAGGGCACTCCTGTGTCCTTACCTCTGTTGTGTTGTGTTGTGTTGTGTTGTGTTGCAGCGCCAAGAGGCCTGCGGGCATGTCGAGCATCCTGAATCGAATCGGGGGAAAGAAACAGAAGATGAGCACGTTGGAAAAGTCCAAGATGGACTGGGAAGCTTTTAAATCGGAAGAGGGCATCACAGACGAGCTGGCCATCCACAACAGAGGCAAAGAAGGGTAAGAGATTTGGACTGCGGTGCCCTAGTCCGAGAATGGGTGTTATGGGTAACTAAGGGCTAAGGGGTAATTTCGGCATCAGTGGCCCAGGTCTACTAGCCCCATGGCCCCTGTTCAGATTATCAGGCCGCTAGCTTCTCCGGATTACCCTTCGGCAAGCCTCCCGTTTGTTGAAAACGTCGCCAACACCGCCCATTTTCAAACAGGACGGGAGGTTCAAGCAAGTAGAGTTGTCACGATTGCAGAATTTCAAACTCGATAACGATACCCGGGAAAATACACGGCACTTAACAATACAAACAGCAATGACGTCTTTGTGGCTGGTCGATCTTTATCAGCTTCCGTTTGTGGCTTTAAAAAGAAATGTAACGTTTTTGTTTTACTGTGCAGTGTCGTTGGGTAACTTGAAAGGCGCTTCGGACAGTTGGTCTTATATTCAGGGTCATACGTTGTTAAGCTAACCATTACCACAGTGCTGATACTGAAAGTCAGTCATCACAGAACACAGCGATGTATTATTTATTTATTTTTGTTTGTTTATTTGATTTAAATTACGAAGCAGCTGCTGCTGAACCTAGCGAGTCGTGCAAATGGAAGGAAACTTGTAGAAGACCAGCTACCCTGGGGAAACAACAAGAGTGTGTGTCTGTGTGTTTGTCTGTGTGTGTGTGTACACAGTCACACACAGTGTGTTTGCTGTCCTTGTTAGGACATTTGACGAACTTGTGTTTCGTGTGGACAGCAAACCTAGCAAAATGTGTGTGTGTGTGTGTATATATATTTATATACATATATACACACACGCACACAGACTGTCACTGGCACTATGTATAAGAAAAATGTGCTTCTGTACTTTTTGTCCTCGGTTTGTGTGTGTGTTTGTCCTTGTGATGATAAAAGTAGGTCTAATGTCTCTCTCCCTCTGTGTGTGTGTGTGTGTGTGTGTGTGTGTGTGTGTGTGTTTAGGTATGTGGAGCGGAAGAACTTCTTGGAGCGAGTCGACCACCGACAGTTCGAGCTGGAGAAAGCGGTGCGACTGAGCAACATGAAACGATGACACAGGCCGACGGCGCGCACGCACACACACACACACACACACACACACACACTGAGTGGAACAGAAGTCTGCCTGTATATTGCTCGCTCTCTCTTTCTTTAATGACAGAGTTGCTATTCCCCCAGTAAAAAAAAAAAAAAAAAAAAGCAGCTTGGACTTTTAGCGCCGCGGCTTTCAGACTATTTCAGGAACGGGGATATTAATAGGCCCAGTTTGCATGTAATGGTCGGGTGTCGAGCCTTCCATCGTTCCATCGCCGTGACAACCAATTAGACTTTTAAAATCAGCCGCAAAGTCATTATTACCCATCGTACCGGAAGGTTAACGGTTAAAGAATAATCTGGATCGACCGCAACTGTTTCTATTCGTCATTTGTCACCGATTTAAATACTGAGATCTCGTTATACTAGTTTAGGTTGAGGTTGTATATGAAGAAACTGCTTGGTATGTTAAGTAAATACTATGGTATTTGTCGAAATAAAACCCGCAGCCACTGAATTGTTCCAGAATTTTTGAAAAGTAAGTTGGTAAATGTGTGTCTTCACTCATATGTACAGAAGCCTTTGGAATTCTCTCCTCAGTGCCACGTTCATTCATTCGTTTGTTCATTCATTCCTTTTTACTACTGTCGATAGAACAGAAACTGTAACAACAACAACTCACACTGGACAAGCTGGTTATGAACAAATATGAGGATATTTGATTTCTTGTTCGTTTTGACTGTGGGGTCTCGATACAGCTCTGTTTATTCATGTAAATATGAGAAATATTCAATAAAAACAAACCGGTCATTTTAACTATGCTAGTTGATGTTTTTTTTTGTAATGAATTTATCCCCAAAGATTAGCCAACTTAGCCAAGATTTGGGTACGATGTTGAACCTGAGTTGAGCCGAGTTGTTACGTTAGCCGAGGAGCAAAACTGATATTTTTATTTTTATCGTTTTTGTGGAAAAGACTCGCCATGCTAGTGATTGGGGCACCAAGTTAGCTTGAAGACGTCGCTATTTTAAACCAATTAAAACAGCCCTTGTTATACTAGCTAGGAAGTGTGGAGCTACTTTGAGCTTTTTTAAATTGGTTTAAAATAGATGTCTTCAAGCTACCTCGGTGCCCCGATTGCTAGCTTGGCGGGTCTTTTTTTACAAAAACGATAAAAATAAAAATGTTCGTAACGCAACGGGCTAGCGTAGTTTTGCTCCACAGCAAACGTAACAACTCGTTATCACGTTTTACATATCCGAAAATCATTTTACGCCTTAGTTCTCCTTTAAGCTAGCTTGGTTTCTTAAGAAAAGTTTGCTATGTTAGCTAACTTTGCTACGTCCGCTAACTTGGCTATATTAGCAAACTTCACTACATTGACTAACTTTGTTATATCAGCGATATAATTGGCTACATTAGCTTATTTTGCCATGTTAGCTAACTTTGCTACATTAGCTAACTTTACTACATTCACTATTAGGCTACATGAGTTGACTACGGTTTCAAATATTCAAATATGCCTGGAAATAAAAGAAAGCAAAAAAAAAAAGCTAACAATGTTAGCTAACTTTTCTATGTCCACTAACTTGGCTATATTAGCAAACTTCAAAACAAGACAAGCTGGTAATGAACAAAAATGAGGATATTTGAGTTTTGACTGTGGGGTCTCAATAAAGCTCTGTTTATTCATGTAAATATGAAAAATATTCAGTAAACACAAACCAATCATTTTAACTGATTGTTTGCAATGAATTTAGCCCTAAACAGTTAGCCAAGATTTGGGTACGAGGATACTAAACATGCCGATGTTTATTTAGCGGACCTGGGGTCACCGTGAAATCGGATGTGACCCGCTTTGCCCCCGTGGCAAAGTGGGTCACATCCGATTTTACGGCTAGGTCCGCCGATATAAACCACTTCTACAACTACCAAACACAACAAAAACAACAAACAATCAAAAGCGCAAGTAAACAAACTCCACAAAAAGACTAAACTTAAACTGTGACCCCTCCGTCTCCGCAGCGATAACGCCACTTTTCCTGAAACAGTCTCCAGCCATAAATGGATTTTTTCCTGCCTAGTAACAGTGATGTGATTGGACCAAGACGAGAAGCTCCTAGTCTGCTTACAGGGTGCTCGCGCAGGTTTTGAAAGTCTTAAAAAGTCTGGAATTTTGCGAGTAAAAGCAGATTTCAAACAACGGACAAAAACGATAAATATCTCTTGAGGGGGTAATGGACATAATGTGTAAGATTTACTTACATCTAGTGGTGTGATACATGTAAAGTTTTTACATGTATCCATGTAAAATCTGACTTTTCAGCCGATACACTTTCACATAAACAATTATTTTATTCCAACTTCTTCTGGCTTCTTTGAAGTGATAGTTCAAAGTAAATTGAACCTCTTTCACCGTGAACACAACTCAAACACTCTATCAAAAGGTATTTATAACGTTGGTCGAAAGACATTTAAGATTGACTGTCTTTTGTGCTCACAGCCAAACAACTAACAATGAAAGTGAATGGGGCAGCCAGCCAAACATATCTAAGTCATCATTTTTAACCACTAATAAAGCTCAAAATATCACTTCACTTCAGCAGCAGCATGAATAGGGTCCCTACACATAAATTGAAGTACTGATAACTTAGTAAGTGTACAGTTAACAGTGAAAGTAAATGGGGCAGCCAGTCAAACGTATCTAAATTGTCATTTTTAACCACTAACAAAGCTCATAATATTACTTCACACCAGCATGAATAGGGTCCCTACATTTTCCGACAATGTGTCCATGAATAGCAAGGGAGATGATGAATCTGCTGATCTGGAACACCCTTCACCACCGGTTGTTATGAAAACAAGATGTTGGGTAAGTCTTGTAAAACAGTATTTATTTATTATTTTTTTTGTTTAAATAAACTCTCAGTTCACTTACACTTACGCATCCAATACAATATACAAACCACATCATCTAAATCACTTAATTCAACAAATACATTTTCTGGATCTAACTGGAGCTTTGTTCAATGGTCCAAAGTAATTTGAACCCAGGGTCTATTTCACCACAAATTCAAATCGAACACCCCCTTAAAAGCTATTTTACATTGGTTGTAATATTAGTAATATTGAGTTTGACCATCTTTTGTTTTCACGGCCAAATAGCTAACAATGGAAGTAAGTGGGGCAGCCAGCCAAACCTATCTGAACATGTCTAACAGCTAGTGATGAAGGGTGTTCCAGATCAGCAGATTCAGCATATCATTTGCTGTTCATAGACATGTGACAAATCTGCACATCTGGAGTACTGTTCACCAAAAACAAGACATTGTGTAAGTCTTTATAAAGAGTTTTTTTTTTTTTTTTTAAATAAACTCTTGCTACATTTTCTAAGTTATCAATACTTCAGTTTATGTGTAGGGACCCTATTCATGCTACTGCTGAAGTGAAGTGACATTTTGAGCTTTATTAGTGGTTTAAAATGGTGATTTAGATACATTTGGCTGGCTGCCCCATTTACTTTTGTTGTTTTGTGCTATTTTGTTAGTTTGTTTGTTATCTATCTATCTATTTTGTTAGTTAGAGTTAGTTGGTTGGGTGGATGGATGGATAGATAGATGATCAAAATATCTTCCATTTCTTTTCTTCTTCTACTATTTATTGGAAGTAGTGTCCTATTAATCAGATAGTTTGAACCATGGATGGGTGGGTGGGTGTTGGATGATGTTGGAATAAGTTAGAATATGAAAAAAAACCAAAAAACGGGGGATCTTTAAATACTTGTTCTTTAAAAAAAAAGCCCCCGGGGGAGGTGTCACACTGTTAATTTCAATAAATGTTGTGAACGTTACGGTGGGTTCACGACGGTGAGACTGTCCCTTTAAGCTCAGACGGGCTCGTCCCCTGTGGAAGGAAAAAAAAAAAAGAGAGAGAGAAACGACGGACGGCAACGATCGCTAACTGCGATCAGGCGGTTCACCGTCGGTAACCCGAGCTGTCATAGCGGAGGGAGCTGCTGAATCATCGCTCTGCTTTGCCTATTTTGTTTTGGTTTTGTTTCCAACATGTTTCCTAAATATATTCCCAAGAAGAAGCGAGGGTGATCAGTGAGAAGACGGAAACGACAGTCGGAGGGTTGGTGGACCTTCAGATCCTACTGCTGTTCTACCACCACCACCACTATTACTACATTTTTTTTTCATTTTTTTTTTTTTTTGCTGCAGACACGTTTTCTAACACACCCAAAGCTGAAATCGGTTCTGATCACCTCCATAATTGCAGACCCTTTTTTTTATAGAGTCTGATCACTGGTGTGGAAGATGGACGACTGAAAAAAAGAAAGAAAAAAAAAAAAAAAAATCTTGATTTGTTCTACTCAAGAAGTCGCATCTGGACAGAAGACGAGGAGGAAGTGACAGGACCAGGACAAAAAAAAAAAAAAAAAAAAAAATGTCTGTCCCTGTAAGTATACCACAAAAAAAAAAAAAAAAAAAAAAAAAATCATCTCTTCCAGGTTTGAATATTGTCAATGCTTCAGCAAGACTCAACACGTTTGGCTCATTTTGCACAGCACACACCCAGTTCTCTAGCAAAAAAAAAAAAAAACAAGCATCACAGCATCAGAATACCAAGTTTCACAACTGCTCTAATTCTGTTTAACAAAAAAAAAAAAAAAAAAAAACACTTCTAATATACATATTATACCAGTATTTGTGCACTTTGATCGTAATTTCTTGTAAATGAGTTGCATTTCTGGTTAAAAAAAAAAAAAAAAAAAAAAAGTGTTTATTGCTAAAGAAACACATTAATGTGGCAGCTTTTCGAACTGCGGTTTAAGGCCACAGCACAGACCCAGGTCTGTAGCTATTCTGGTCAGGTCCCGGCCCTGTCAACACGCTCGGACAGCTGATGTTACCGCTGCTTGTTTTTTCCTTGTAACGTCTGTGCCGCACGGCCGAGCTGAAAAGGTCCTTGACGGAGCTTGTTGTGTTGTTCTTTATCACATTCCTGAGAGAATCTGTTTCACTAACTCTGCCCCGAGGGTATAATATTCGTGCGTTTTCCTGTTTGTCAACCTTGCCAGTGTGCGTACTCGGCTGCAACCCTGACACAAATCAGCTCAACGTTGATTCTGTCGCCGTTGCGCTGTTGTAGTTAAATCCGTTCTGTTCTGCTAACGTGGCAGGTTTTCGCTGAGATTTTCCAGAAACAAACAAACAAATAAACAAAAAGCCTCTGGCATTTATTTATGCCAGAGGGTTATTTTCCTCCCATCCATCGCTAGTTTGAAGGGAATTCACAGAAAGTTGTGTATCATCGCAAACCTTTGGTAGTTGGCACGCTACCATTGCTACTGTCTGTTGAGATTCTCAGTCATGCAGGTCATAGTATCTGATGTTGTTGAATCTATGGTTTCATCCAAGAGTCTTCTTTAAGAATTAAACTGAAGAAGACTCTTGAATGAAGGTGGACTGTTGTAGGTTGTTGAAGAGGTTTCTCCTTCGTCCAAGAGTCTTTTTTAAGAACTGAACTGAAGAAGACTATTGGATGAAAGTAGACTGTTGTAGGTTTTTGGTGATGTTTCGCCTTCATCCAAGAGTCTTCTTCAGTCCAGTTCTTCAGTGAACTAAAGAAGATTCTTGGATGAAGTTGAACTGTTGTAGGTTGTTGAAGATGTTTCGTTTCTTCTTCAACCAAGAGTCTTCTTCAGTTCACTGAAGAACTAAACTGAAAAAGACTCTTGGATGAAGGTGGACTGTTGTAGGTTGTTGGAAGACATTTCTCCTTCATCTGAGAGTCTTCTTCAAGAACTGAACTGAAGAAGACTACTGGATGAAGGTGGACTGTTGTAGGTTGTTGAAGACATATCTCCTTCAACTAGGAGTCTTCTTTAAGAACTGAACTGAAGAAGACTACTGGATGAAGGTGGGCTGTTGTAGGTTGTTGAAGATGTTTCGTTTCTTCTTCAACCAAGAGTCTTCTTCAGTTCACTGAAGAACTGAACTGGAGAAGACTACTGGATGAAAGTGGACTGTTGTAGGTTTTTGGTGATGTTTCGCCTTCATCCAAGAGTCTTCTTCAATCCAGTTCTTCAGTGAACTGGAGAAGACTACTGGATGAAGGTGAAACATCACCAGAAACCTACAACAGTCCACCTTCCTCCAGAACTCTCCTTCAGTTCAGTTCTTAAAGAAGACTCCTATAGCAAACTGAGGAAGACTCTTGGTTGAAGGTGAACGTCTTCAACAACCTACGACAGTCCAATCGCCTCACATTCAACAATGGTATGTTAATGCTACTGCTCTACACGCGCAATACGATGTCCTGCGATTCGTTTGTCAAGCAAACATCAGGTCCTATGACTGTCACCACACAATGTTTGCGTCTTCTAAACAACTGTCAGACTGACGTTCACTCAAGACGTCAGGCATCAGCGCTGTAGAGAGCTCCTCTTTTCTGTTCGCCTTGTCAGAGCGTCACGTGGTAACGCTCTGATCTACTAAACCCGGCGTTCACACACGGACCTGCTGCCTCTGCTGTTTGACAAGTCAGACTGGAGATTCGCCGTGTTTGTGTGTGGATGGGTGAGTGTTTTCACTAGAAGATGATCAGCTGCCAACTCCTTTTGACAGCAAAGGAAGACAGACAGACAGACAGACAGGGTTGTACCATGGTCTCAGCAGGGAGGACATAAATAACGTTCTCTAAAGTAGCTTCAAAGGTTTTATGGAACCAAATGTTCGACTGGGTTTCTTCTTGAACTATTTTTGTAGGAAAAAAAATCCCAGTAGAAAAGGTTTATTTTTCAGAATAAGTGTTACAGCTTCTGCTTAATATATTTTGATGTCGGTTGGTTTAGTCAGTCCAAATTAAATCTTAGTTAGATATTAGCATAAATCCGATTGATGCTGCTGATTTCTTGAGTGCGACCTATAGTTGCCTTCCCGACCAGCCACTTACATTATAACTACAAGTAGCGGCTGACAGTGCTGCTAACGTTAACGTTGAAGCTAACCGGCTAACATATGAAACTGTTAATCATACATTAACCTAGCTGGTGGCACGCGTTAACATTGAACAACACATGACCTGAATATAAGACCACCTGTCAGGAAAAATACCGCCTGTTTGTTTACAAAGCGCCGTGTGGAGAGTTTGCGCCTTTTTGTGGAGTTTGTTTACGTGTTCATTTGATTCTTTGTAGCTTTAGCTGCGCTTGGTTGTTTGCTTTGGTTGTTTGCTTTGTTAGAGTTAAAAAAAAATGGCAACTTAGATACATTTGGCTGGCTGCCCCATTTACTTTCATTGTTAATGGCACATTTACTACACTTACTAAGTTATCAGTACTTCAGTTTATGTGTAGGGACCCTATTCATGCTACTGCTGAAGTGAAGTGATATTTTGAGCTTTATTAGTGGTTAAAATATGACAATTTAGATACGTTTGGCTGGCTGCCCCATTTACTTTCATTGTTAATGGCACATTTAGTACACTTACTAAAGCGCTGCATGGAGATAGAGGGTTCGCGGTTTGAGTTTGCATCTTTTTGTGGAGTTTCTTTACTTGCTCTTTTGATTGTTTGTAGCTTTGGCTGAGTTTGGTGGTTGTAGAAACAGTTTATATGAACTTTTACATGCGATTTTGATGTTTCTGAGGATACTAAACATGCCAGTTTTTACGGAGCAGAGGCGGCGTTACACAGTCGAATGTGATACTAATAATACATTATATATACAGATGTATATAATATGTTTTATAGAGCCGCAACTCATGACATCACTTCCTCCACCCTGAGTCACGTTAGCTTCAGGAGTTCAGTGCTGAGTGTCTTATTCAGCAGTTTTGTTTTCTTTGTTTGACCTTTTCTGGAAAAAAAAAAAAAAAAAAAAAGATGAAAGATTGTGTGTCCCTGGGTTTTTTTTTTTTTTTAATTAGGAACCACTGCAGCATTTGCTACAAGAAATTTAAAACTGTAGTACTTTGTTACTTTTTGGAAGACTTCAGCTCCCATGGAAAAAGTTGTTTAGCATTAGTTTGTTGAATTCTCCGTAAAAGCAAACTAATACGATAGTGGCCTTTGAAAGGAATTCAGATCTTTAGATGACGTAGGGCTTTGATTATCAGGTTATCAGACTGAATATCCTGTCAGGTAACTGAAGGTCTGTTTCACCAGTTCTACTCTGATCACTATGTGATACAAGATATTTCCTGTTACATGTTGGCGAAGCATTAAAGTGATGGTCCGGAGTAATTTGAACCCACTATCTGTTTCACCATAAATACGAGTTGAACACTCTGTCAAGAGATATTTTACGTTGGTCGAAGTAATATCGAGTTTGATCGCTTTTTGTTTTCACAACCAAATAGCTAACAATGGAAGTAAATGGGGCAGCCAGCCAAATGTATCTATATCGTCATTTTTGAACCACTAATAAAGCTCAGAATATCACTTCACTTCAGCAGTAGCATGAATAGGGTCCCTACACGTAAACTGAAGTGCTGATAACTTAGTAAGTGAACCGAGAGTTTATTAAAAAGATTCTTACAAGATCCAACATCTTGTTTTCAGTGAACGGTATTCCAGATGTGCAGATTTGTCACATGTCCATGAACAGCAAGGAAAATGCTGAATCTGCTGATCTGGAACACCTTTCATCACCAGCTGTTAGATATGTTTAGATACTTTTGGCTGGCTGCCCCACTTACTTCCATTGTTAGCTGTTTGGCTGTGAAAACAAAAGACAGTCAAACTCAATATTACTTCAACCAACTTAAAATAGCTTTTAAGGGGATGTTCGATTTGTATCTGTGGTTGAAATAGACCCTGGGTCCAAGTTACTCTGGACCAATGAACAAAGCTTTACCTCTGGACGGAGCTGCCTGCTCCAATTGGATCCAGAAAATGTATTTGTTGAATTAAGTGATTTAGGTGATGTGGTTTAATATTGTATAATTGTATGTATTGGATGCGTTACTGAGATCTGCAGTGACCTCATCACACCTGCAGCATCAGCCAGTGACTTCATCGTTTCCACAGCAACCGTTCCCGTGATCTCTCGCCACCTGGTCACACTTTTCTCACAGCTTAACACCTTCCATGACGTACACGAATGGGGCATTTTCCTAGAAACACACTGTATCTATGTTTGAGCGTGTTTGAAGCGTCAAACTGACTGTGCCTTAATGTGTTGGTCACGCACACACACACACAAAAACAGGATGTTGAGCTTCAACCTGGGATGTTTCTTTTATTTGATTGCTGCTCGACTTGACTGTGGCCAGAGGCTATTTAAAGGAGAACTTCAGTGTGAAATGATTTTTGGGTATGTTAAAACATGATAACGAGTTGTACTGTTTGCAGAGGAGCAAAACTACACTAGCCCATTGCAATCCGAACATTTTTTAGTTTTATCGTTTTTGTCAAAAAGAGTCGCAATGCAAGTGATTGGGGCACCGATTTTAGCTTGAAGACCTCGCTAATTTAAACTATTAAAAAAGCTCAAAGTAGCTCCACACTACCTTGTTAATATAACAAGGGTCCTGACATTTAAAACGAGGCGTTGAGAACTTTGTAAGTGTACACATTATCACATTCACATTCACATTTTTTACTATGTATTCACACCGAAAGCGACCAAAGTGGCAGAAGTCATTATTTCTCTACGGAGAGACGGCGAATTCGGCAAAAAAGAGCATATTCTCCAGCGGCAAAGCGTCTTTGGCAACCAGAGTGAAAAGTAGAAGTTAAAATCCAGTTAACTTTATGGTAACGAGCTATGACTTGGTTCGGTGATAACCAATTGGAACTTATAGATTTACCAACGTCCCACATTCGGGTGGGTTCGAGGGAACATACCTTGTAATTTTACTTCCTAGTTCCTAAACAGTCTTGAGATGGTGACGGGAAAGCTTAACGCTAATCCACAGAAAGGGATGACGACATAATGTCATCCAGTCACATCTCGCGGAAACTGCCCACAAAGCGTCCTGGGAGATGTAGTTGTTTAATGATCCGTTATCGCTGTGGATTTACATCTTGTAAACAACACAACAGAGGCAAGACAGCTTTTATGATGGCGTTGAACGTTACTGATTGTTCTATCGCTGCTGGTTAAGTCAGTTTTATTTGGATCTTGATGAAACTTGTTGTTTCATCATCTCAGAGACCTCTGCTCTCACCAGAGACATTGTTTGTTTATAAGGCACCGTGTGGAGGCGGAGGGGTCACGGTTTATGTTGACATCTTTTTGTGGAGTTTGTTTACTTGCTCTCTTAATCATTTGTAGCTTTAGCTGTGTCTGGTGGTTGTAGATATGGTTCATGAGCTTTTAGCTGACATTCTGACGTTTCTGAGGATAATAAATATGCCGATATTTATGTAGCAGAAGCGGCGTTACATGCCATGAAATCGGATGTGTCCCACTTTGCCCCCACACAGTAACAGGGAGGACCTAGCCTTACTTTGCGGTTGCTGCCATATACGGATTAGCGATAAGCTTTTCTGTCGGCATCTAAAGACTGTTTAGGAACTAGGAACTAAAATTTCGCAGTTTGTTCCTTCAAACCCACCCGAATGTGGGACGTTGGTAGATCTATATGTTCCAATCGGTTATTGCCGATTTCGCCAAACCATGTCATAGCTCGTTACCAACCAAAGTTCACTGGATTTTAGCTTCTCCTTTTTGCTCTAGTCGCTGAAGACGCTTTAGTGCCGAGGAATTCGCTCTTTTTCGTCAAATTTGCCGTCTCTCCGTAGAGAAATAATGACTTCCGCTGCTTTGGCCGCTTTCGGTGTGAACGCACAGTGGAAAAAAGTCTTTTTAATAAACGATACACTTACAAAGTTCTCAACGCCTCGTTTTAAATGTCAGGACCCTTGTTATACTAGCAAGGAAGTGTGGCGCTACTTTGAGCTTTTTTTAATAGTTTAAAATAGCGACGTCTTCAAGCTAAATTCGGTGCCCCAATTGCTAGCAATGGCGAGTCATTTCGACAAAAACGATAAACATAAAAATCTTCGTAACGCTACGGGCTGGTGTAGTTTTGCTCCTCGGCAAACATAACAACTCATTATCATGTTTTAACGTATCCGAAAATCATTTTACACCTAACTTCTCCTTTAACACTCAGCTACAGCGGAAAGTCTATTTTATAGAGGTTCCTATTCAAAAAAAGTGTAATTTTCTTGCATGATACACAACATCAGTGCATTTGATATGCTTCATTATTGGTTTTCTGGTGGTCCATCTCTTAAGTAATTAGCTATTAGGCTTATAAGAAGATGTATATTTCTGTCAGCGGTGATTGACGTTGATCTCGAACCCAGAAATCCCGATATTTTATTTCAATATTTATTGATATTATTCCGCCGAGCGAGCGTTCGATGACCGAGAAAACAGGTTGGGGGTTAAAACGCTTGTCATGCACAAATGTGTATGTGTGTGTGTGTGTGTGAGAGAGAGAGACGGCTAAATGGACACGCGAATGCATAAATTCCGCAGACGTGTTCTTACATTCATGCACGGGCCCTTTTGTGCATCTCATTCTAGCAACGTATACCTGCTGTATGCATAAATACATACATGAAGGTAGGTGTGTTTGCTGGTGTTCACACATGTTATTGAGCATTTACACATCGTGCGAGACAGACTACATCAGGCTCTCATCTTTATTTATTTCACTTACACCCCCCCTCTCGTTCTCCTCGTCTTCCTCTCATACACACATGCCACCTTGGAGTGGGATATGGGGTTTCCTGAGGCTGTGCACAGGGACTGCTTGGTCAGTGCAGCACCAGCGTTGTTAATGCATGTGTGTGTGTGTGTGTGGACTATATAGTGAAACGTTTCACTTTCATATTAATCTTAAACTGCCTAAAAGACAGAAGACATTCATCCCATTTTAATGTTCACCAACAAAACACTCACATTAGCACGTAGACCCCTCGCGTCCCCCCACCACCACCACCACGTTCTCAGCAGGGAGTTGCCATGGGCAACAGGACGGTCTGCTGAATGTGACAGTAATATATAGGGAGGCGTGTGCGCATTGTCGCACAGGTGGACTTGAGTCATAAAAATCACTGAGCTAGCATGACATTTACATGCACAGGAAGCGGCGGTGAAACACTGTTATTCCATCAGGATTCCATTATTTTGTGTAGTTGATATAAAATCATAACAATGCTGTTAAAATCCAACATTTTTGGTTCACATTTTTGGACCTGAGGGGGATATTTTACGGTGGTCGAAATAATATCGAGTTTGACTGTCTTTTATGCTCACAGCCAAAAAGCTAACAATGGAAGTAAATGGGGCAGCCTGTCAAACGTATCTAAATTGTCTTTTTTTAACCACTAACAAAGCTCAAAATATCACTTCAGCAGTAACATGAATTGGGTCTCTACACATAAACTGAAGTACTGATATTTTAGTAAGTGAACTGAGAGTTTATTGTTTTACAAGACTTACCCAACGTCTTGTTTTCATAAGAACTGTGAAGGTGAAAGGTGAAGTTGCCTTCGATTTAACTATTAACATCGTATTAACGCTACCAGAGACCTAGTGACACCAGAGATCTAGTGTTTAAAGATGTAATTACAGCAAGATACATACAAGATATCATTTCAGTAGGTTGTTTGACTTGTAGGTTTTCCCAGTAAAATATTGTATCATAATGAGATGAAATCATAAGACTGTTTGGTGTGTAGGAGTGGTAACATTTATGTTGACAAAATGTGTTTGTTGTTCATTGTTTTAAAAAAAGGTTAGTAATTTTCAACACATCAGACAATGTTTGACATTTTAAATGATCTTCATTAACGTGAACTGCTTCCAAATCAATACCGGTACACGTGACCTACACGTGTGAGAGGAAGCTTGGTAACGCGTGGCAATTTTATTTTTTTATACACCAATCAGTGTTAGCTAAGCGGTTGTTAGCTGACTAGCGCCACTAGCACCTGTTGGTCAAGAATAGCCGGCTTCAAACTGTCAGGCCAGGGTCATTTGGGGGTCACCGGGATCTTTTGCGGGTCATCTTGACTAGTGGCAAGTAAACAATTCATTCTGTCGCTGTTTTTAATTCTAGTTGTTCCAGATCTACATGGGTCTGCTGTGAGAAGTTAGCTTAGCTAACTGCCGCTAGCATAGCTTATACTGCGCCCACAGTTTCTTAAGTTTTTCTCAGACATGGAGGGCAGCTCTCTGGATGCTTACCTTGGAAAGCTAAGACTCCTCCTTGACCTTGACGCTACCTCTAGCCCCTCTCTGGCCCCTCCAAGAAATCTGGAGCTAGCGTTCCCAAGACTACCCCAACGTGGCACCAGTTAGCACCGGCTCGAGACGGTGTCAAGGTAATTAGCCCCAACTGGCTCGACTAGCTCAACTTTGGCCCATTTGATATTGTTTAAGTCCTGTTTTGCCACCATAACAGTCCTAATCTGTCGAGGCCTGGACTGTAGCTGGTGTAGGTGGAGCCTCCATGGATTGAACATGGTTTGTCCAACATATTCCATTGTAAATCGAGCCCTAGCCCAGTTGGACTGTCTTGTCACTCTCCAATAGCAAGATTTTAGTTCAATCAGTTCAATTTTTAACCCAGACAAGTCTGAACTTCCACTCAGGGTCAAAGCCTCCATATCCACATGACCATTACGCTCTTTTGCCCTTAAGGATCAATAGCCACCAGTTCCATATGGTCATGTTATGAGTATCTGAAATGGATTATGCGCTCCAATCTGACTATATACCAGGGATGTCAATAGATTTTAAAAAATCATTTTGAAATTCAAAAGAGCACTTGCCCTGTAGTAGCTGTCATCCAGAGCGGTGTTTAACATACATTCCAGCGCATTAGCATTAGAGCTACCAAGTGCCGTAATGCACGGAGGACAATTATCTCATCAATGTATGGGAAACACTCGAATATGGGAATAAGGGTGAGGGATTGCTCTCACCATCTTCAGCTACTGTCTCTACCGGTCGCAGTTTGTGTTGACCACATCAGGGTCAGAGTTTATTTATTTGCTATTTTAACTGTTTGTAGCTTTAGCTGTGTTTGGTGGTTGTAGAAACAGTTTATATATAAGCTTTTAGCTGAGCTCCTGACGTTTATGAGGTTGCTAAACATGCCAATTTTTTTTGCAGCACAGCTGCCGTTACACGCCGTGAAATCGGATGTGACCCACTCTGTCCCCAGTACCGGGGGGGACGTCAGGGAAGAAAAGGTTAAATTCAAACATGACCATATTATACACATTGCACTGGTCTTTTTGACAAGCTCTTCCTCCTCCTCCATACGCTCAATGCTTGCAGCCATTTTCCCAAATGGTGACACAAGTGTGACTCATTTTGATGCCATAATGGCCAAATTTATATCGCATACCGTTTTTATTGTTTTCCTGTTGTTTTCGCTGTGCGTTATATGATGTGTTTGTTGTGATATTGGGTCTGTATCTATGCTTCCATTAGCCATAAATGGTTTATCATTGATTAACCAGTATGGTAGAGAACTGTATTGACTGATGGACGTGTAGTGGAGCAATGGATGCACTGAACCAAACCTGCAAAGCGTCTACATTCTCTGAAATCTATAATCCTCATCAGGAGACACTGACGTCTTTCTGTTCAAGTCTTTGTGCACGTATGGGTGGATATGGATCATGCCCTTTGGTGTTCCATCTATTTATCTTGGTATTACTCTCATAGCTGCTTTATTTATCCAAAACCAGATGCGAAGATTGATCTGAGGGCGTCCGAAATGCAGCAGCGTCTTTAGCCTTTAGCTTTTAGCTTAGAAAACCAGATTGGAAACAGCGGGGAAAGTGTTAGTTCTAGTCAACTGGCATTGATCAACGACGCTCGCTAAAACCCTGCTGGCAAATAACGGTCGTTTTGTGCAACGAGGCAGTTTATGATATCGAGCGTTCCATTAAACGCAGCTTGAGTGTTTGCGAGCGTTCTCTTTTCTTTAATGACATTCATTAAAAAGGGGAGGGTTCATGCATATTAACATTATAATCACAGAGTATTTACATAAGAGTACAGTTGTACATTTAGTGGTGGTAGTAGTAGTTGTGGTGTTTATCTTGAGTTCGGGAACGTTTAGATGCCCATTGGGAACGATTCTTGAATTAGACACAGTAATCACAGTAATCTCATGTTTTATACCCCTGCTTCATTTTCTCTGATAATCACTGATCACCTCCATTTATCCACTATCCTTTATTTATTTATTTTTCCCTCCTTCCTCCCAATTGGATACGCCTCATTCCAATTTGTCTGCGTTTGTCTCAGGCCTCAGTTCTCGATGAGGGTCCCCGTCAGTCCTGATTGACGAGGCAGCAGAGGAAGGGCGTTGGCATTGGAAGAAGAGAATAATAAGGGGGTGATGAAGTGGTAAATGGACACAGGAGGAAGGCAAAGATGGGGAGAGATTAATGACGTGAAGAGGAAGATATTACTGCGTTCGCACTGAAAGATGGAGGTCTTGATGTAATTTCCCCAACGCAGATACTTTTCCCTCTCACCTTTCACCACTTCCCTTCTTACTTCTCTTCTCTCGTTATTACATTTCTCTCAATCGTCTCTCACTCCGTCCTCGTAACTCGCATCTTAGGAGCCGGCATCACGTTTCAAACGTGCTTCCTATTTATATTTTGTGAATTAATGGGAGAGAAAAGTGACACAAGACACAATCTAACAGGAAGTGGAATTTATTGTACTGCCATCACAATGAGAATAGCTTTTATTTGTGTAAAAGGGTAAAGCAGTTTTGTTAAGAGGGGTATGTAAAATGAAATTTAAAACCAAAAATGTATATATTAATTCATTAATTATATACATACATCAGTGTCCTTGGGTGGTAGAAAGGCGCCTTTTCGGTGTAGAAGAGTACGGGTGAAAACATTCGTCTAGGAAACGAGACGCCGCTACTTTACCGTTGCACGTCATCGTAAGGCACCGCTAGTTGCTACGCGACACGACAAGAATTCGCAGGGATTGGTTGCGACATCGCAAAATCCCACTGAGGTCTGAGTAACCAAAGATACAGTGATATAGTTGGAAAAATTCACATCAACTTAAGCAGCCATAAAGGGAATGTAGCAGAGTTAGCTAACGTGGTCTTAATGAACATGGTGAAGTTTGCCAATGTAGCCAAGTTAGCGAACATAGCCACGTTAGCTAACATAGTGAAGTTTAACTTAACAGACATATTTTGTGAATAGGCCCGGACGCAGAAAAATTGTGGCCTCGTCTCGGCTAGTGTTCTCAACATACCAGGGACAAACATCTGCCCGTCCACTCCACCTTTTCCATCCTGTCAAAATCAATCAAATCAAATCTCTCTTCGCCTCCCGTTTAATAGTGGCTTCACATTCCTTCCTCTATCAGTTCCCCGCCCTTGATTCCCAGCATCCCTCTCATCATTTGCTCTCACCCTTCCATCTCTCTCTCTCTGTATCCCTATTATCTATCCAGCCCTCCCCATCTCTCTACTGTAGTGCTCTTTATCCCACACATATTCTGTCTCTTCCTCCCCTCCCACCCAATCTTACTTTAATCATAGTCACACTCTCTCTCTCACGCACACACACACATACATATGCGCACACATATACACACACTGCTCAGTGGTGTGGAATGGCCTTTGTGAGGAGTAAATTGCTTGGCCTCTCAGTTCACAGCCAATTCACAGGATGGCAGCTGGGCAGATTAAACTTCTTATTTCTATGTGTGTGTGTGTGTGTGATTGACCCAAGCTGCAGTCACCTTAATATCAGCTTGTGTGTGCACGCATGCGCGCGCGTGCGTGTGTGTGTAGATGAAGTCGTTTCAGCTTAGAATGTGCATTTGTCCACAATGTGGCAACAGCGTTGGTTTTAGGAAATGACTGAGTTTTAGATTAAACTAGGTTTTTTTTTTTAAAGATTTGATGCTGATGAAGCTGCGAGAAGGTTGTCCACCAATTTCGGAAGGTTCGATGGTTCGATTCCCAGTCTCCTCCAGTCAACGTTGTTAAAGTGTCTTTGGGCAAGATACTGAACCCCAAATTCTCTCCAATGGCTGTTCCATTGGTGTATGAATGGGTAGATTTTCAACTGTAGTGTAAAACACTTCGGGCCAATCCCATTTCTACCCCTTAGCTCTACCCGTCTCTTTTGCGCGACCACGTGAGGGGAGGGGCCACATAGCCCTCCAAACGAAGCTGATCCAGGACCAGCACTTCAAATGAAGAAGGGGTGTGAGAATTTTCCCAGCATGCACCAGGACAAGGATGCAGTTGTCAAAATCAAATCTGTCAATACATTTAACCGATTAAGCTAACTTATCGCTGACTGCTAATCAGTGACGTCCGTTAATGTTAGCTTAGTTGTCTAGTTTGTTAACGTTTTACATTCATCCGATAACAGGACTCTCGCACAAACGAGCCTGTAGACAACGTCTTTGTTTGTCGTCATGGAGACTTGTCGCGTCGTCTTTACGTAGCGGCTAGCGACGGCTTCTGATGATGTGTCTCGTTTCCTAGGGGATTGTTTTCACCCCTCAACACTTTGTTTCAAAGGGTGAGGGGTAGGGGTAAAAAAGACAACTGGGATTGGCCCCTTAGAGAGGTCAAGAAGACTATAAAGTTTCTATATAACATCAGTCCATTTATCATTTAAATGAAATGCACCATTAACTTTGTTCTTGTTGAGGTGACTTAGCCGTTAAGGCTGGGTGTTGTTACTTATTTCCTGAATCAGTTGGATTTGGATTTTTAAGGTCTGCAAATCCATGTCAGAACGCTGTTAACGTCATTGCTACTTGCAAATGTGTATCATTTTTAATAGCGATACAGATGAGCTAGTTTCAAGTTTCAACACAGCTGGGGCGTTTCCACAATTTTTTTCTGGAAGTTCTGGGTAAAATTACGGGAACTTGGCCATTGTAGTGACACAGTTGAAACTGATCGTAGGGTTTCACGTGTAATGATCGATGTGTGGCGGTCGCCACAGAATTAACCGGCTGCTATAAATGAATGAATTTATTTTTTCCAACATGAGTTTTGCTTTGCTTGCCTTTAGGCCTGACTGGAGCTTTCACCATAGCAGTGAATAGATATTCAGTAACTGATGTAAACATCTGGCCATCAGTATGTATGTAATAACCATCATCTAACAAAAGATACATAAAAGCTATAAACAGCTATTAAGGCATCTCAGACTGTGTCGTGTAATAGGCCATTTTCCCTTTATCCCTGGTTGTGTTAGCGTGTTTGTTCTCTGTGGACTATTTTATACAATCAATGGAGATGGACCGGTTTATTGCCACTATTAGATGTGACTTGTTTCTTAGTCATTTTACAGGAGAGAAGGAAAATGTGGAACTTGTGCCTAAGACGTGGTCAACGTGCTTCATTATGATGTATCATTTACTTATTCGGGTATGAGATTTAAGCGATATCCTGTAACGATGGAGTATATTATCCGTATCAGTAAGTCCAGTTGTGGTCAAATACATTCTTAACTAGCCACAGCAAGCAGCAGAGCGACGGGGATGATGACATGGGTGTAGTTTCTGCTGAGTGGAGCTTTTTTGCTGACCGCTCCGCTGTATTAAGAGCACCGCACATCAGCTTCAGCTGGTATATTCATTAGTGTGTGTGTGCGCCTCCAGTTCGTGTACAACAAT
Organism: Polydactylus sextarius; assembly: GCA_016801845.1. Classification (NCBI taxonomy): domain Eukaryota; kingdom Metazoa; phylum Chordata; class Actinopteri; family Polynemidae; genus Polydactylus; species Polydactylus sextarius. Next base: position 24,078,592 of record CM028931.1, read on the forward strand.
GGACGGTGAGAGAGAGGAAGACAAAAAAAAAAAAAAAAAAATCTGTGCATCTGTGCTGAGAGTGATGACCTCGAGAAAATACCCAGTCAGCGCCCTGCACACTGTTTTTTGATAAATGTGTAGATACAATTCTTTAAGTCATTTCTTAAAGCATCCGTTTATTGTAAAAGCACTAAATTTGTGCTGTTTTAGTCAATGATAACAATGCAGCTGTTAATGTAATTTCTGGACTATTGAGCGCATCTGAATATAAGCCGCACCCACTAATTTAAAAAACATTTAGGCTACATATATAGGCCACACTTGTATATAAGTCACAGTTGTCCAGGTAGTAACATGAGACATTTACACGGAAAGATGTTACAAACAGTTTATTTTAATTAAATATGTAGCGGTAACATATACAAATACATACCCGCGTCGCTGTTTAGGACGCGCTGTTCAAAGCGTGTGAAAAAAGTAGCGGCCTCTAGTCTGAAAATTATGGTACTTAGTGCTACCTGGATTTCTGTTATGTTAGAAAAATTGTCATTTGGAAGAAACTGACAAAGGGCAACAGCCAATCAAAGGAGGGATGTGAGATAAATGCCGCGTGGCTCCGCTAGAATTACCTCATTTCCGGAATCTCGCTTTGACGGTTGTATTCCTTCCACAACAACAACATCGCCTTTAGTTCCCGTCTCAACATTTGCAACAAAACGATTTGTTGTTCAGTGTCGATCAGTTCCAATTCCAACAAACGCCTTCTCTCAGTCTCCTTCGTTTGTTGTGTGTGGAGGAGGCTGGGCGGTAACTAAATAAGCAACTATAGTCGATTATTGTAACAGAAAGAAACGTATCGCCCCCTATTTTTTTACAACACCCGTCGGCTGATGGAGAACTATGAAATGGTTCACGACTGCGTTGATCCAACTGCGTGGCCGCGCAGTCCGCAGTCGGACAAGCATAACTCAACCTGTAGCCGGTACCGGGGAGGTCTGCCGGTGATTTCAGCTCCACCATGAAAACCAGGGTGTTGCCGTGATGTTTACACGTTGGTTCCCCGGTTTAGTCTGTGTCGGATCTTCTGCATCTTCACCGGTGCTCGTCAACAATAAACAGCTGTAAATCACGGTCTGTCTAGTTTGTACGTGACCAGACGTATAGTTTGGTGACGTCACGGTGCAATCGGGAGCTCAATCACTGGCAAGTCTTGTAAGTGTGAACACTACAGGTCTCAGACCAGTTGTTGAGACTCCAGATCACGGGAACACAAAGTCGCAAAGTGTGAACACTGCAATGATTGTTGGTTAAGTCTAGTTGACTAGTGTGAACAAGACTTAACCCTACTCTGAATCCTTTTTGGATTAATCACCAATCTTGTGCAACAGTTCTCAAACCAAATGACACAACAGTACATGTACAGTATTATGGCATCATTGTATTATAGAGGTAGAAGAGCATCTGGTAACAGATGGACCATTGCATTGATGGGTCAAATAATGGTGTCAAATATTGGTATCGGTATCAACATTCCTCTGACTATGACTGAAATCTATAAATGAGACTAAATTCTTCTGTGTCAGTGTCCGATACTGTGGTTATTTCCGATCAGAAACTCTAACTCAAACAGTAGCAGTAACAGTAGCAACCTACACGCATAGAAGCGGCTGTAGTACGACGTGAGAAGGTGCCTTCATTTTGGAGGTGAAACATACATTTAACTGCTCCAAAAGGAGTCCAAAATCCACCACAGTCAAGCCAAAAGCCTTTACCTTGCTTAACTTTACTTTTTAGGTAGTGAATTGGACAAAGTCAAGAGGGCTTGTCATCTACTGGTGTGTAAATGCATTGACAAATGAAAATGACACCGAATGTGGTTTAAGAACATTTGTACACATTTGGAAAACATCTCGCTTTTACTCTACAACTAAAACATACAAAGCGACGTCATTCTTTTTTGGAGCTTGAGTCTTCGATTGCATGATTTGAACATGTGGAGGAGCAATTGGTCCAAATAAAACATGGTGTAGACGAAATTTACTTTCCAGGCTCCTGGTTTGAAAATCATCCTGTTTGTCTCGGTGATTCCCACAAGGCATATTTAGTTGCTGTCGATGTGGAAGACTTAGAATAAAGTGCATCTGTCTGTAAAGTGTCAAAAATCTTGAGCTTTAATCATCGAATTCACTTAAGTGTTCACATTAGCTGATTAAATCAGTTTACGGCGGTTTCTTACTGCAACTTTCCAAAGATCTGATTAAAAAACATGCATGTGTGGTTTCAGTAGCAGTTGTATCTACTACCAGAGAGGACTATTTCCTTATCAAGCTGCTTAGATCTGTTTGGGAGGCCCGTTGGGAATCAGTCAATGTGCACTGATCACAACACACAGGAAACGGAGCATTCCTTTGGCCAGACAGAGGGGGAAGTGGGACACAAGCCAGACAATACTGTGTGTGTGTGTGTGTTCAGTTCACCTCTATGTATTTGTACATCTCTCAAACACATTCTTGACCTTGCTGGAGGAGTGTGACAGGTCAGGTCAGGATTATTCCAGCTCACATTACAGTACAGTCTCCCACCAGGCGTTACGTAAGAAGAGGACAGCGTGGTCACAAAAAGTTGTAACGCGAGGACAAATCTTTTGCCTACAACAGCATCTCAGGGCCATGAATGAATATTTCTTTTCTAAAGTCTAGTCTAGTCGAATATAGTCGAGTTTATTTCTCGCAAATTTGCAAGTTTATAATGACGGAAATATGTAGAGGGATCATTTCAGAGAGGGGGGGTTAATATTCTGAGAAAAAGTCACAATTTTACGAGAAATAAACTTGGATATTTGTGACATTAAAAGAAAAATACGTTGGAAGGAAGGAAAGATTTATATCATCCACAACAAGGTTCGGTATCAACATCATCAACACTTGGCCAGATGTCATGACATTTATTATAGATATTCACGTTCCCTGGAGGATGGATCTTAATGATTTTCACGATCAATGGCAACGCTGACCTTTCCCAGGTCAAAATGTCAACTCTGGACATGATCACAAGCCGTTTGCTGTAGCACAATTTTCATACAAGACATTATTTTTCAAACACATGTGATTATCTGAACTTCTTATCTCAGTGTTTTCGCGATCGTCACGACACGAGCTGCGGTAACTTAGTGATTTAGTTTTTTTTTATGATCTCTCAGTCTGTAAGAAACACTATCAAAGATGTTAGAGCAGATTTCCCAAGGATGTATCCCTTCAGTTTAAATTAAATATTTATGAGAAATGTTTATACATATTGAACTGAATTCTGCTTGTTGTTATAAGTTGGAAAACTGTCAGCAGTGGTAAAGACTACTATCAAATTCAGTCTGTCTGGTCTGTCTGGTCATTCATAAATATAATATGATGAAAAACTTATGTGTCATTTCTGAGGCGAACTTGTGTTTTTTAATGGAAACTTTGCTTTACATTTTAAATTTTAGAGCATGGTGGAAAATTTCCTTCGCATTACTTGAATATGTATGGCTTTATTAGGACGATTTCATTGAAGACTGCGACTGAAGCATGGCTTTAAAAACTACTCAGAGCCAGATGATCAAAACAAACCTAAAAGACTCTAAAGGACTCAACAGCAACACCCTCTAACAATGGAAACCTACCAAAACCATCGAACAAATACAGTGTTATACTAACTACAGTATAGTCATTAAGATATTACTATATTACTACTTTATATATCTTCTAATGTTCAAAGGATCACCTCCCATTATGGAAAAGAAACATTTATGTTTCTTTTCCACTATAGCGCTACTCTAGCCAGGGGCGGTTCGTTCACAGGGGCGATTTGTGTGATGTGCTGCCAAACGGGGAGGTGGATGGATTTTTTTCTATCGACCGCTGCAACAGTAGTTAAACTTTTGATCCTCCTCTGAATATCATTGTCCAATCAGGCTAAAGTCGCGCTTCAAATCCCGCCCCCTTTTGTGCGCAGGCCCTCAGTGCATTCTCTTTGGAATGTTAGCATGTTATGGGACCGTTAAACATGAATTAATCCCCAGTACCGGGTAACATTTGGATCAGACGCAGACGGCAGCAGCATTTATCTCACATCCCTCCTCTGATTGACTCCTCCAGTTTTCTAACACAACAGATATACAGTCTCAGTCTCCGACGAGGTTCTGACTGCTGCTTGATGCTTTAAATCAAACAGGAAGTTCTTAAAAATCAGCTCAACCCATAAACTCAGTGCAAGATTTATCTTTTTTGTTGTGTTGCTGGAAATTTCTGTTACTCTAGCAGCATGCAGCAGAAAGTGCCGAATCTGGCCAAATGTTGTGCTCGTCTATATTAAGGCCCAATGCTAATTAGCCTACTCTACTTCAGATGGCCTATAAAAAGACTCTGCAGCCTCTAGAGAACTTTGACGGACTGATCTGTCCTTGTGCTTTTCCCTCTGAAGTGTGATGTAACGGGATCTATGTATTTACAGGAGTTAGACTCACAGTACAATAGTGTGCACAGGCTTTACGGGATGGGATAAAAATATACTGTCAGAGAGACCGTTGGGTTGCAAAACATCAAACTATGATTGATTGGTATTGAGGCCAAGACATCCCACTCACTATCATGCTGTCAGCACAAGCCTGAGTTGTTCAGATGAGATTTTTGGGCGTATGGATTCATGCTAGTGATGTCAAATTCTGCCTCCTCACCACAAAACCAGATTTGTCAGACAAAGCTATGTTTTTATGTATTCAACTCTCCGATGTTGGTGTCCACTGCAGCGTCAGAGGTAAAACCCAACGTGTTCTTCTGCTGTTGTAGCCTGTCCACCTCTGGATTCATTTTCGTGTTTTCTCTGAGATGTCTTTTCAGCTCACTACTATTATATTTACAAAGAGTGGTTATCAGAGTTGCTGTACTTCTAACCAGTTTGGGGTCTCACTAGATGGTTTTTAGGTGCCATTTTATGCAAGGGTTTGAGCAACTGTTGAGATCAGTAGTTTCAGAAATACTCACCGGCTCTTGTTGTACCTGATAGCAGTCTGCATGTTGAAGTGTCATAGACAGACAATATACGTATATACGCATACTATGTTTCTTTTCTTCTTCTACTGTTTATTGGAAGTAGTATCCTACTGTTTGTCAGAAATTTTGAACCATAGATAGATAGATAGAACTTTAGAACTTCATGTAGTTTATTGAAATTACCAACATTTGTTTCAACTCGCAGGATGATCGCAGGGTTTCACATCTAATGATCAATGGTGGACCTCCACAGAACCACAGCTACAAATAATTTCATTTATTTTTTCCAACACGAAAAACGGGAGGCTTCCATTCCCCCACCACGTCACTGATCGGGGTCTCACCCTCGGTGGAGACACAGATGTTAAAAGGACCGAGTGAGACGACGTTCCGGAAAAGTTCCCAGCCCCTAAACGTTACCAGGAAACACAGCTATTGAATGTAGGAATGAATGCGCTCGACAATGCAGGCCCAGATTTATGCTCATTCTCCCTTTACGCACGCATGAAACCAATAAAAAAAAGCGTTGTGTAGACGGTGGTGGTTTGTGTGGCCGTTAAATACGTTGCAGTCGGAGATTTCTGTTTCCCCTCTTCTTCTTCTTCCTTCCTTTTGCTTGTTGCATGTAAACTATACTGTGCAACACTGCACCAATGGTTTCTGGTGGTATTACTGCGTATTACTACGGATCAGGAAGCTCCGCTTAAAAACAGACCAAAATACGCACGTAATGACGGAGGAAAGGCTCTGTCCGTCTCTGTATACGTAGAGCATAAATGGGCCAGGAATATGGAATGGGCAGAATAGTCGATTACAAAATAAATATTAAAATTGTGCATTTTTCGATTCATAGCATAGTGAACCAAGACCACTGTATCAAACGGTTCGATACAGATACACATATCGTTTCACCCCTAATAGATAGATAGATTAAAAATTGATAGGTGTAAACAGAATCTTCCCCATCTTCTCAGGTCAACATGTTTCAATTGAATCAGTGTTGGTAGTAACCACCATAAGATAACATCTTATAGACTTGAATACTTTTTGCCACATAGAAATTATTATCCCTGTGTATTTTCTCTGTCACATATTCTGTGGTCCCTTGCTGTCCTCCAGGTTTTCTGTAGAGTGTTTGACTGCCTGCAGGGGGCACCACAGGTGGAGGTAGGTCTTCCATGCATGGCGCGGTAACACCTGTGTGTGTGTGCAACAAAATGTCTGCTATTAACTAAGACGTTTGATGTTTTGACCCGAAGCAGAATCTTTGACAGTGGTGAACGATGCATACAACAGGAGAGTTTATCGACTAACAGGTTTTACACGAGTGTGATGATATAGTGTGTCACATTTCATATGGTATCATTTGATACTGTTGACTTGATGGTCTTCCTGCATGTGTGAAGCTGTTTGGAGTGAAACTAACAGACAGACATACTCATGTTGTTGTAAACAGTCATTATAGTGATGCAATCCAACCCCAACTAGTCATTAAATTTAGTTGACACATGTGACTTTACTGCAAGACACTCAGGCCCTGATTCACTAAAGGTTTGCGCGCACAAACACGCGTTGAAGCCGAACTTCTAACCGGACGCAAGATGCGAATAGATTAAGACCTGACACCAATCAGCTGTCAGCCCTGTGTTTAAAACGACACTGCCCAAAGTAGCCCCGTCTTTTTAAAAGTGCACGTAGCCCTATTTTTGCCACTAATCCTGATTAGATGTTTTAAGATAATTAATAATTATCTGCCACCACAAAGTCCTGATCTGATATTATTGCTGTATGTATCTGTTTCTGTAACTGTACCTGCCTTTTATTGTCCTTTTTATGCTATTTTTAATTCCTTTTTTATGTTTAGCATCAGTAGTTAAGAACATTGTACTTATGAAAACAGACTGTATAACCAAACCAACCAAATCAAGGCTCATTTTGAACACATTTGCTGTTTTTTTTATGGTTCCCGTGTTTAGAATGAAGTGCTTTATTATGAACTGCCGATGATGTAATGGGTGGAATTTTTGGCTTGACCATCGTGTTTGAGGTCAAAACACTTAGCGTCCACCCTGACGATGATCTCATAACAGACATGGTCAGAAGTTGTAAACATATTTTGCTTTGGACTGAACCGACCATATTATCATAAAGTATTACTACCAATGTACTAACCCACAATATGGACTAAGGTTGGGTATTGCTACTGATTCCAGTCCACTGATTCCAGGTCTTGATTCAATTCAATTTATGGTACGTTACAGTACAGTATGGTACTGGACAGGCGCGGCTGGTTCATATGGGCAGGTGGGGCAGCACCCCTCTAAAAAAAAACCATCCACCCCCAAAATAGTACCTCTTAATAAATAATGTTAGTGATTTAGTTACTTAACTCAGCGACCAAATTTTGTCTGTGTATCTATCATGTCACCCTGTCGGCAATGATCGGAACTGCAGGCTGCGCTAATAGAGTCGCATATGGGCAGGAACAGGACATTTTCCTGAGTTGCAGGCTTCTTTTTGTTATTCCAGTTGTTTCCTGTAGCTTGTGGTAGGAAATGGCGCACTTTCTGTGATGACGTCTGGCCGACGTACCACGCTGAAATGACAGATACATTAAGAGATTGATGACCGTGATACATTAGAATATTGAACGAATATTAATAAAAAAAACAACTACCCCAATTCAAGCTTCGGGACTAGTGCCTGGTACTGGTACAGTATAATACAAATACAATATTGATCTTCACAAAACCAATTCAGCAGATTTTACAAAAAATTACCATTTTCCATTTTAATCAACAGATCCATCCATCAAAGATCTAAAGATCCACCAAGTGGATAGCGGATCTCTCAAAAGAAGATCAATCCAAATTGAGAATTTTTTTTTTTTTTAACCCAGCCCCTGCGAGTACAGTAGCAGTAATAGTTTGACAGACAGAAAGGAAAATAGGTTTGTACTCGAAACCTCCCACAGGCAGACTGTGTGTGTGATCTTCATTTTACTCCCCAATCAAAGAGCTGATTGTCTGATGCAGTGGAGCAGCGTTGCCTCTGGCATGACTGATTCACTGCTGCGTCAGTCTGTCAGAATATGGAATTTACTCTTTGAAGCTTCCAGACACAGAGTCAGCTTTAATCACCACCAGGACTAATTATAGTTCGCAATTTTAATTAAAACAATACTTTTTTAGGTACATTTTCGACAGGTTCAATGATGATGATGTGTCAATCAAACTTCACTGGACAGAGTTGGACTTAGCCCGAAGCATCGTCGTGTAAATTTACTGAGTATCTCTCAACAATAGGTGTCCACTGTGTTTCGTCTTCTTTATGTGATGCTGACAGGATGGCATTCATGCCATAGTTTTATGATAATGACCCGCATGGCTCTGAATGGCTGTTACTGTGCAGTGAATGGGATGCATTCATGCTATTTAGTGCCATATTACAGCTGTAGGTTACAGCTGATAAAAAAGACTGTTGACCTCTTGGATGGAGGCATGAGAAACACGGCTGCACAAGATTTTTTGTACAAAAAGCTACTTTTCCAGTCATGTGTGTGAGCATTCTGTTTAAAGGGTGTGTTTTCTATCGAAAACACTATTTACACCCACCATGATATAAATTTTTTAATAAACGAGAAAGAAACGGCAAACGTTCTTCTCCTAAAGATGATATATTACGGAAGAATACGGAGGGTAATATAGATATACGCCAAAAGCAGATTGCTGCACTGTAATCAATGTCTTACAGCGAAGAGGCAAAGAGAAAAATGGAGAGAAAATTCAAATGAGTTGCTGATCACAAACTGTAACAGGACCCAGCCCTCCCAGTTATGATATCACACTCATATAATCACACACACACAGGCTCAGAAGCATAATAGGATTGGTATGTATCCAGATATGAAAAATCATTTTCTGTGATTGTGTGCATTGCCTCAGTAATTCTTAATACTGGGAGTGTATTGTTTAGTCCTGTTTGGAAATATAGGACTAATGGACTCAGGAGACAGTGCGTACGTGTGTGCCATTTTGGTACAACACAATGATCTTTCTATCCTGTCACTGCCGTAAAAAACGCAACTGTAGTAACGTTTGGCCTAATGTATCCGCACCAAAAATTCACAGTCATTAGCATTTTTCTGTGAAACGAGTGCACAACTCCAAACACATTTGGCACCAAACGGATGTCAGGTGGAAATCTTTTCCCTGTAAATGCTTTAGAAAGATGGCCTTGGTTGCAACTTAGGGCGTGTCCACATGGCAACGTTTTTAGGTCGAAACAGTAAAGTGTTTTATCGTTACGGCCAGTCATCTACATGGCTCCGGCGTTCTTAGTGGCCTGAAACAGTATATAACGTCAATAACGTCACAACCCCACATGACCAGGAGAAGTAGTTGCAAGAACCTGCAGGTAACAACAAGTAACAACAAATAACAACCTTTATTTGAGACCACTGTTTGTAGCCCAAATGTGCTGCTGCCCCCGGATAATAAAAATACAGGTGTCTGTTCACCACTCTACTATTATTTGCAGCTTTACAGTAAACTTCTTCTTCTTGTGTTTCTGTTTGTACTAAGCAATGAAGGACTAGTGCATCCTGCGCCTCGGCCTGTGTTTGTTTACAGTGCCACCAATAGGTGTGGCATAAGTATTACATCGTTTTAACCCCATTTCCTGTTTCCATGTGGATGCGGAAATTTCCTGAAACGATACCCGATACACTTTTTGAATCCGCAAAAAAAAAAAAAAAAAAATACCAGCAGGGTTGTCGTCTGGACGTAGCCCTAAAGTGATATTGCGGATAGTCAGTTGAACCCAGGGTCTTTTTCACCATGACAACGAGTCTGACACCCCCTTCATAGCTAATTCACTTCGGTCAAAGGAATGTCAAGTTTGACTCCGCCTTAACGTTGCCACCACCTTTAGTCCCGAGTGGCCCAATGTTTTGGTCGGGCCAAAAATCTGGGGCTAGTGGCCCCGACACAGCCCCGATGTGGCACCAGTTAGCACCGGCTCAAGACGGCGTGAAAGCAGTTAGCTCTGGCATGCCTCGGTTAGCTTGGCTTGGGTCCTATCACTTTAATGTCAGGTATTTGAAACTGAAAGTATGAACTTGAAGGATTTCACCCAAGAGGTAGAAGAGATCGCCTTCTGTTATAATAAGCAGCTTAATGATGGAAAACACAGTCCTATACACTCACACACATGCACACACACCCTCCCAAGTACTAATCAATTAGTATGTGTCAGCCACTGGACCAGAGCACAGAGCTGACAGAGTTTAATGAATATATTAACCATGTATGTTGAGAGAGAAAGACAGAAAAGTAACTGACCATGGAGCTGACACTGACATTAAACTGATGAAATTTTAATCTATACTGGAATGAGGATCTGGGATGCACAAGACAAACGGAATTAAAGAATTAATTTGTTCTTGTCAGCCGAGTGACTTACGGCCACTTTGTGCAAGTTCTAACAGTTTCTATTGATTGACAAGAAAAAAAGAGTCCACCCACACCAATACATCGCCAGTGAAGATGAATAGATAAATTAATACATGAATAGTTTGGAAAAACATGACGTCATGCTCATATTAAACCAGAATTATGATGCAACATTGCGGACATACAAGTTTATTAAAAGTCAGTATCGAGATGTTATCTATGCTGTGATTTATTGCTACACACTTACTACACATATTAAAAACTGCATTATTAATTGTTGTTTTACCGGGCTTTTTACTTGTCAAGTCCAGAATCATTGTTGTCAAAATTTGGAAATAATATTGTGAATGTTGACTTGTATGTTAGGTGTATATTTCTATTTTATGTTTGTCCATAAACACGGATTCATCTAAAAGGAACACAGTTTCCAATAGGACTTGACTTGTGCAACATTTTGATATACATTAAGTGGAGGTTGGAATCACGAACTCCGCAAGTAATCAGACACCAAAACAAACAAACATTGCACATAGGCTACTATTTTACAATTTTTATTGAAAAAGCTCAAGCTCAAGCTACCACATAAACCTTACTTACAAAGTTAGTACGTTTGCTTGGAAACAAACTGGACAATTTAAGACCCCACATTATTGATCACCTCTTTTAGTGAGTATACCGCAGTTGGTGCACAGACGTCCCTGTGGTTGAGAGACACTGGTGTCCTGATATGAAGTTCCTAATTCTGAAATATACTGCCTCTCTACTTGCCAAAAGGAATTTACAGTAGTTCTCATCACAGACATGTTCATGTATACTCGGATTTGGCTTGGCTGGATTATCCCATGGGCTTATGGGCACTGGCCTAAGGGCCCATGCACAATTCAGAGAAGAAAAAACAGTATTTTTGGTTTTCCTTTTTAAATGACATGGAGGTGTACTTCTGTAAGATCTTGAAAAGTGTTCAAATTACATTAGAAGGCTAATGTTTTGATATTGTTGACTGTGCTGTTGACCGCTTGGCTAGTACTTGAGTGAGAAATTGGCTTTCCATGGTTCTGTTTTACACAGAGATTAAGAAATCAGATAATGGAAACAAGCAAGAAAAGTGGCCATGTTAATACACAAAAATACACTGCATAAGTGACAGTGTCAAAGCTACATCCCAACTGTATCAATAGGAAGACCTAAGCATCTAAATCACTGTACTGATTTTGATACTTGATCAATTTATTTCAAAAGGTACTTCATTGATTGATCTGAACAAAGAGTAGGTGGGTAGAAGTCACACCTTGGTTGTGACTTCTACCCAGTGTTGTCCAGATTTAGTCCTGGAGAAGATACAACTTGAGAATTCAAGAATTCAAATTGTCCTCAAGTTGCAGTGTTCAACCATAACTACAGAGCTGACGAGCTTAAAGTAAAGACACAGAGACAGAGTGTTGCCGAAGCCAGTTCCCCAGCAGAGACCATTACCATATTCGGATTCACATTGACCTACATCTATCTCTTAATCCTCAATGACTGCTTTCTGCTCTTGCGTGTGTGCGAGTGTGTGGCATTCGCTTGCCATTTGTAGGTCAGTGTGACAGAGGCCGTTGTTGTCGAATGTGGCGGTCAGCGAGGACAGCGCCCAGGTCGCTGAGGGTGAAGTGTGTGTGTGTGTGTGTGTGTAGGTGTGTGGAATGTGCTGTTGGATCGTTGCCGCGAGTTCCGTTCACCATCACACACAATGTAACAAATGTTCTTCAGATGTTAGGAAGTACCGGAGGGTACATGGTTACATTTGGGCATCCAACGTTTACCGCCAAAATATCTTCATATGGAATCTTCATGTGTATTTCTATGTAGCTCCTCCATTGTCCTGTGGATGACCCTTCTAAAAGCAGGGTTGTGACCTCTGTGTGTGTGATAGGAGGGGGTTATTAAAGATAAGAGCTGATATCAACGCTTGTTGTTTGTTCTGCTCTGTGAACTCCCATCACATGATCCCGTCCCAACAACTTCTTCGCGTGAAACTTGATCTCAACATCAGTTAGTGAAGCCCCTTTTCAGACATGGGAGACTTTGATCAGTTTGTTGAAGTGACCCTTTGACTTTTATGAGAAATTGAGACAGGAAAATATATAGAAAGAGCCACAGTTCTCATGTGTTGTGCAATATTCAGAACACATTTGGTAGACATTCAGCCCTGCCTTTGGATTTAAACATGGTCAGATTATTATTATGATTGTTGTGTTCTATTAATCTCTTTTGCCTCAGTTGTACCACAAGGGGAAAGTCATTTTATAGACTGGTCTGATCTGAGAAGAAACTTTTACAGTGTCCCTGTAACTATGGGAATGTGGCAAGATCACTAAAAAAAGAAGTCCAACGAGTGAAAACATGAGCTGTCAAATGATCAGACAAACTCAACTGCTCAATTGCACAGTTTATGTTAGCAGCGTTAGAGTTTTTTGTTAGCAGCGTCCACTTCAGCGTGTCCTGAATTTTTGACAAACAGTAGGATACTACTTCCAATAAACAGTAGAAGAAGAAAAGAAACAAAGTATGCGTCTATTAGCTATTTGTCTGTCTGTTCTTTAAGAAATAGTAACAAAACAACACTCACTAATCAGAGTTTCAAGACAATGAGATGATTTAATGTTGATTTATGTTCATGAGTGAATGTCTCACCATCATTCCAGAGCAGTAACAGTGTGTGACAGCCAGGGGGACACAGAGGGAGCTGATGGTGGGGGGGATGACATCGGAAGGGCAAAGCTGATTTGCATGAGAAGGGCTGTTCAGGCCAATGGCCAGACTGGATAGAGGGACTATCACAGCAAACAGGAAGTGACGTGTCAGGTTACACACTCCTCCCTCTTTTCCTCAGCTAAGAGAGAGAGAGAGAGAGAGGGAGAGGGTAGAAGAGGGAGGGAGGCCAAGTGAGAAAAAAGGGGCGAGTGGGGTAGAAGTAAATGGGCCAAGCAGCAGTCTCATTCTTGCTGTGTGAGATCACGGAGCAGCAGAATGTGTCGGGATCTGCTCGACTACTGAAAACAAGACTGAACAAGACGCGTTGAGAAGAAAAAAAAAAAAAAACGGGAGGGAGGACAGAAGGACGTGAGGGAAAAAAAAAGGAGGGTGGAAGAAGAGGAGACTTGGAGTTTTTTTTTTTTTTTTTTTTTTTTTTAGGGGGGGATCTAACTCTCCACTTCAGGATCGAGTTTGCAAAAAGTGTCTCTCGCAGGGGGCTGAGCTTACAGCCCTGCCCTGGACTTATTATTTACCACGGCCGTTTTCTCTGCAGCAAAAAAAGGGACAGAATGAACTATCTGGTGAGATTTCACTGCATGCATAAAAAAAAAAAATTACTACTGCTTCTCCTCTTTTTCTTTCGTTTTATTTGCACAGTGAGTGATTTTCGCAGGAGGACCTTGCTATACTCCAGCTGTCCACAGACCAGGGTATATAGCAAGCAGAGTAGGGGAGGGGTGGAAGGAGTGAGGGAGTATGAAGAAAAGGAAAATGTGAAGGGGGAGGAGAGGGAGACTGCGAGTTAACATTTTCCCCCTCGCGGATTCCTACCTTTTGTTGGATCCCAGCGGGGCTTAAAGTCAGTTCACAGCAGTTTGAGAGAGAAACGTCACTGCTGTGTAACGGAATGTGCAGCAAAGTTGCAAAGAAAAAAAAAAAGAAATGTCCTTTCACTTTGTAAACCTTCCAAAAGTAAAGGTGTTTTAAAAAAGTTAAAGACTTTGACGAAAGACTTGACCCTTTGCGAGGTCGATGATTTTTGCGCCGCAAATCATCCAGAGTGAACTTTCGTTGGTGTGTTACCAGGTTAAAAGTTTGTCAGGGAGCTTCTTTTTATATTCCTTCTTTTTCATCATCGATGTGGAACCAGAATTGCAATGCATGCCACATTTTTAGCCGTTTCGGAGTTCAAACAAGCCACAGCACAGAGAGAGAGAGATTTTGGAGGTTTATGGGAAGTAAGGAAGTAAGGAAGGAAGGAAGGAAGAGGGAAAGAACGACCAGATGAAAGAAGTCTGTCTTTCGTCGTAGTCTGTCTTTCTGCTGATTCAGAGGAAAGTGCAGAGAAATGAAGGTTTCGCGGGCCAGACAGGACAGAGAGGGAAGCGAGGACAGGACAGGATGTTGGTGCAAATAGAGACCGTGACACTGATTTAGTTAAAAAAAAAAAAAAGAAAAAAAGGAACTGGGTTGATTTTTAGTGTAGGGGGAAAAGGGACAAATGAGGAGTTTGAGAGAAGTGGTGGGACACAGCAGATGAAGGAGAGAAAATTTAAAAAGAAAAAAGAAAAGAAAAGACAAAGAAACTGGCAGAAACAGTCCTTCCCTCTTATTGTTTGAAAGGCTCCTGCGTCAGCATTGGCTCAGTGCTAATGTCACACTGTGTGTGTGTGTGTGTGTGTTTGTGTGTTACACAGTCAGGAATGTGGCTCCACTGTGGAGCTTCTGTGTTTGTGACAAGTAATTACATGCCAATAATTAGTGTGTAATTAATATGAAATAACATTCCACTGTAGTGGAGCTCAGACACAGACTGAGAAGACTGAGAAACAAACAAAAAAGATATCAGTAAGATGGAATACTCGGTAAAGAAAGGGAGTATGACTTAATTAGACTTGTTTGGGACCCATAACTTTTGTCTGTTTTTATTTATCGATACAGAATTTGTTTCAAAATTTGGAAATTTTTGTTGCCGACCGGTAGCGTTGATTGAACGTGAAGAAAGAAATTACTATAGTCGAGAGTGATATGAAATTGAAATTCGTCCACCGGTTGGAAGGTTGGTGGTTTGATTCCTGTTTACTATGTTTTTTTTGTAAAGGTTTCCATCTTTTTAAGGTAACTCAATGGTGATATCGCACTTGCTACAGGTAGAGGTAGAATAGGTTGTCAGCTTAATCGGAAGGTCGGTGGTTCGATTCCCGTCTCTCCTTGGCCAAGATACCGAATGTATTAATGTAATTAGAACAGTTCTACATATAGATATAAAGGTACTGTGTTTAAACAGGTAAACTTGGTTAACTGTAGTGTTGACACCTTGAGTGGTTATCAGAAGACCCAAAAAGTTCTAGATAAATTCAGTCCCTTTGTCATCATTAGCACATTGAAGATGAAGTTGTGCATTTGTAGAGGACTATGTTCAATGGTGGATAAATCCACGTTTGGTGGTTTGTTTCCTGTCCTGTCCTGAAGTGTCGTTGATAGATAGCTAATATGCAAATGCTGTGTTTCTTTTCTTCTTCTACTGTTTATTGGAAGTAGTATCCTACTGTTTGTCAGAAATTTTGAACCATAGATAGATAGATAGATAGATAACTAATTTACGCATACCATGTTTATTTTCTTCTTCTACTGTTTATTGGAAGTAGTATCCCACTGTTTGTCAGAAATTTTGAACTAGATAGAGACGTGTGAATGGATAAATGTCAACTGTAGCGTAAAGTTCTTTGATTGATCAACAGAAGACTAGAAAAGCTCTATTTAAATACAGTCCATACACCGTGTCTAGAATATTTGCCAACAGGTGCCTTGTTGAGGCATATATATAAATAGAAAGACACATAAAGACATGAATGACAGTTTCATTGTAAGGAGTACGGACGGATTCTCTGTGGTCCTCAGTGTGTCAGTGCTCATGTATTTCTCCTGACTCACCGACTGAGTCATGGAGGCCTAGTTCACAGCAGGAATTCCCCTCTGTCTTCTGTAGAACACACACACACTCGGTCGCTCATCGTCTCCAGCCCCGTTTTGGCTCTGGTGATCCCCTACCTCATATACACTTCACCTACCCTTTAGTTTTAAAGCACACACATGGTGTCAACCATAAAGTCTGAACTAACTAATCTGCCGGTTAAACGATAAATAGTCAGTCAGCAAGTTCTACACTAATATTTCATTTAGACACCTGCTTTTTTTTTCCCACTTTGACCCTGACCTCACCTGACTTTTTGTCCTCACAAAAGCACAACAACACTATGCGACTCATCCACACCAGTAACTATGACTCATGAAGACAGTGACCTCTGATCCAGATACCCGGTGTTCCTGCAACACTGAATGGCTGAAAACACCTGGCAAGAATTCAGAAACACCAAGGACCGACAAGTCTGGACAATGTGTACCTGATGGTCACAACATATTTTGAACATATGACTTATGACATATGATCAAGTACTTCATACTTCACATTGTACCGTCTGTGCATTGGACAGTTGCTTGAACGTACTATACTTTACTTGTCTTCAAAGTTGTTAGCTGCAATTCATTGCTATGTCAAATGAATTCCTAACAATGATTAATGAAGTCATGTATCTATCTATTCGGAAATTATTTTCAGTAACTAATCCGAAACCAAACAAAGCGTGAAAAAAGAATAATAACTTTAATTCTGTGGAATTACTGCAGTCACGCACAGATTGTGCAGTATCTGAGCATATGTTGAGGTTCGGACCTAATGGGGCCTTGTCCCCATGTGTACGACATTCCCATGCAAATCAACATTCTTCAGTAATCATCATTCCTGAACGAACAGACCGGATCAAATCCAATTTATCCCCTGTTTGTTTTTTCCACCACCACCAACACCACCCCCCCACAGAATATTTGATTGTGTTACTGCAAATTCACATTTTCCACTAATTTAATTGTAGAAACTGGTTGTAAACAGCAGTAAAACCATAAAATTAAAAAAAAAAAAAAAAAAAATACTGATACTATGTTGTTGGCGTGTAACGAAATAATCTCATAGGTCCACTTAGGAGCTTTTATCTTCTTCCTGTCAGCTGTTGAAAACTTGAACAAAGTCTTTGCGATACCACTAAAAGCTTTAAAAAAGCGATCAGATGAATGAAGTGTAGAAGGTCAAGGAAGACTTTATGTGCTAAGAACTGTGTTTGCCTAGTAATTGCAGTCTAACTTCAGTTTATGATACCTACCTGTGTTTTTTTTCTCTCCCCTCGGTTTCACAATTCCTGAGCACTGTGTCACAGAATCAACACAGCTTTCTCAACAGATTTATGAGAGCAACATCTCACCAGTGTGGAGATTTATACCCCTGAGGTTGTGAAACTATTTCAAACCAGACACCTTCCGTTTGCTGTTTATCTGTAGAAGTATCTGTAGTTTTGCTAAATATCGTTGCATTGTTGCTCTTCAGAAAGAAAGACTTTGTAACAGTGATCATTTTAGAGGTTGTGCCAGGAGGTTTTAGCCTCACTACCTGTGTAAGTGCAACTTAGCAAAGCCCTTAAACACAGGACTGAGCTGCTCTTTGGACATACGTTCGTGTCTTCTGTCGCGCATTGTGCATCGTAATTTCTGAACGTGTTGGGTCACAGCCATAGAATAATTCAAGTGAAGGTTAATTACATTGTAGTTTCGTAGAGTTATGTTATGTACAAGGTGGAATTGCTTTCGAAGCAGCCATTTCTACCCGCGCTGTCTGTCAACAGGTTAAGCAACTCTCAAAAGGCCACACCTGCGCTCGAGGCTACACAATCCCTTCTGTTATTTCTGCTGCTCGCTGGTTAGAGCCTCGGGGTAGGAATTCTTCAGTCGGGATCATCACTGGCTAAAACCCAGCAGCCTGAACTAGCATTTAGCAGAACTTGTAAAGCCTGTGTGTGGAAAAACCAAGAATATATGAGGAAGAGTGTAAACGGACCATTTGGAAAGAGTGAACCCTCTGAGGAAATCAATTGGATTGAAGTATTCCAAAGAACCTTTTGTCAGAAAGAATGTAGCTCCATTTCTTTAGACCTTTTTTTGAAATTTATAGGGGTTAATGGAAGCTTTAACAATAAAGGGCATATTGTTTTGTTCAGGCCAGGGTTAGGGTCACTGACATGAAGAAATCAAATAAACAAATCAAAAAATAATGGCTCAAATAAATAATAAAAAAGGAACAAGCTTATATAAGCAGTATTGTCAAACTACATTGAACTGAGCTTGTAAACTTTAATGTCAGTGTCCCGCAGCAAGACGCTAGCCCCAGTCACTGCTCTGAAGACTTTTTCTGTTGTTGTACAAATCAGCCATGCATTCACAACTATTTCTTAAGAACAGTCCAACATGCCAAGACAGGAAAGAGGGTGGAGGTGGGGGGGTCAGAATGAAGGAGAAGGAGGCGTAGGAAAGAAGTGGAGGGTAAGCGAGAATGATGAGGGAAGACATGAAGGAGACAAAGAAAGGAACGAAACTCGTTGGTTGCTCATCCTATATGATGAAATGCAACAGGTCTGAATCGCGTGGACATGCATGTTTGTGTGTTGTGACACTTCTGGAATGTGAGGTAATAGGAGAGCGGCGTTTCTATAAGGGAGGCTGTGGAATGTCATAGTAAGTTGGATTGTGTTTGGTGTCGGGGGTGGGGGTGGCAGACAGGCTTAGGCTCGCTTCAGCGGCAGCAGCAGAGATACACAGACACACACCTCCGCTATGCAAATGTACACAGATCCTAGATCACTTTAATAACTGTGTCAGAAGATCTATATCTTCCTTTCTCTTGTTTGTTCAACTCAAAACTTTTCTTGTTCAAACTGGGATTCTTGGATTTTTCTTGCTTCCGGTGATCTTATCTCAACAACAACAGTAAAAACAGCAAATATATCTGATTTTTTTAAATACTTGGGTTAAGTTTAATCTATGTTTTTTATCAATAGCATTGCTGATAAAGTCAACACCCCGTCCCATCGAGGCCATCTTGTCGTCATATCATCTTAGACATGGAAAAAAAGGTAATTGACAAACATATTTATCATAGTCTTTGTCTTTGTCTTGACTTGTTCTTATGAAGCATAAGGGCAAGTCAAGACTGTAATGACTAACATTCTGGTGAAGGCTTTCATGGGCGAACAGGTCAACGACTTTAACCTCTCATCAGATCAATGTAAATCTGCTTTGGCTCTAAACGCGGTGTTTTGTGTGTCTTCTTTCTGTAGCTGTTTTTGATCGTGTAGCAGAGAGGAATGAGGATTGGTCAGACTGTTACCAGTGGTGGCCATCTTGAAAATTAAAAATAGAGTAATTACACGGAGGGATGTCTCAGCTGTTACAGATTTTAGAATCAATCCGTCCATCCATTATCTTGTAGAGGGGTCATAGAGAGGCTGGAACCAATCCTGGTTAATATGAATTTACATAATTGTCCTGGTGGTTTAGGTTAAAGTTGTGGGTAAAATAAGGAGAACCTTTCACACCCACATCCAAACAAAGGTTGAAAAAAAAAAGGTAGGTTTGTCAGGCAGGCTGGTCTTCCCCTGGGGGTCAAATAGTAGTCACGAGACAAAGGGCATTGAGCCAGATGCACTCACATAGATGAGCAACCTGTCTACAGTGAACTCGCCCCACCAGCTGTTCGCATTACTGTCACCTCAGTGCACATTTCTGTTGCTCAGCTTCGTTAGGAGGAGTGGGAGATGGTAGATGGTAGAACTGTATCACAAAGTCTTGTTTATTTGTATAAAAAACATGCATTATTTACAGCTGATTTTGAAAGTTTATGGGTTCTTCTACGCTGACAGTTGTCAGCGTTAAGCTAATGGTTCTCAACCATCGTGTCAGAAAGCTGCCCATGTCTCTAGTTTTAGCAGGTCATATTTGACCCCTAATACAAAAAATGTCACTTTTTAAAATGTTTGTTTTAGAGAGCTTCAGAATTCACTAAAATGGTGAAAATTCTTGTGTTAAATAGTTTCTGTTTCTGAAGATACCATGAACAAAAAAAATCGCAAATGATACTTTTTACATAACTAAACTTGAAAAGGGGTCAAATTTAACTTGTTGGCTCTTCGGTAGTAATGTGCTAGAAGAACATGCATTTTCTTATTATTTACTGTATTTACTCTATACATATTTATAGATTCAGTTACAATCTAGCTATCTCTTAATGGATTTCAATTATTTCAAAAGCCAATGTACTGTTGTTTCACCTAAACATCAGCTCTTTAAACCCCCGTCAGTCTCACCCCTGCATTCCTTTATCGTCTCCTTGATGAGTTTCGTTGCAGGTCTGCCATTGCTCTGGCAGCGGGTCAACCTGGCAACAGTTGCTATGGTAACCTAACATTGTTGAGGCTTACTGCCGCTGCTGGGATTTACCAAACCTAACCCCTCACTCCCCCTCTAGAGGTCTGAGAAATGTGATTTGTTCCCACTGTGTTCCCATTTCTCCACACTTGTAGACTGGATGTACAAGTGCCTGCTCCATGGTTTTCTCACGCTGATTAACACACAAGGATGTTTAAAGGCTTCCAGCTATGTTTTGACACAGCTGACTGGGCAGTCGAAAGCATGAAACTGTGCTTTTGGGCCTCAAAGAGCAAAACTAATTCATTGTAAAAAATAAATAAATAAATAAATATACAGTATCTTTACATTTACCCAAGTACATGCCAAAATGTTAGTATTTTTTGAGAACCTTCGTAACAAATATTGGTCTCTTGGTCCAGAGATTATTGGACAAACTGGATTACAACCCTGTCTACAAATGTTGATTATG
Source organism: Polydactylus sextarius (assembly GCA_016801845.1). Lineage (NCBI taxonomy): Eukaryota > Metazoa > Chordata > Actinopteri > Polynemidae > Polydactylus > Polydactylus sextarius. The sequence continues at coordinate 24,099,570 of CM028931.1, forward strand.
CAGGTGATCAATCCTCATAGATTTTAAAAAGTTTTCATGCAGCATTGGATTTATGTTGCTTGGAAAATTTGGAAATTGAACTGTGTCCTAGAGGAGAAGTTTGGGCTTGATCCCAAAATGGAATCATTGGAAAAAAAAAAAAAAAAAACCTGTTCGCACCTAATAAAAAGAACAACCAGTAACAGGTTGAATGTGGTCCATATGCAGTGAAATATGCTTGACCTGCAACATAAGAGGCTACACCATTCAGTTTTTTCTGTGGGGAAAGTCTGGCAGGTCAACCAGACTGAAGTATTTGGGTACAAAATCAAGTGGACTAATTCTTCCTACTGTGTTGCAGTAAACTAATGAAGGTCTAATCCTTAAACAAAGCTTCCGAATGAAAGCAAAAGTCATTTAAAATATATAAAGTTTTCTCAAGACCTTTCCACAGGTCCTTAAGAAATGGAAATATCAAAATTTTAATTATTATTTAATCTATTTCACATCCACTAATGATGTTCTTCTGCTTCCAGCAAAGAGTTCCCATTGGATACATGAACAAACATGAAACCAGTGCAATGACATCTTATCTAGTTTGTTTGAAAATCTCCTATTTATCATTAGAAATATGAAAAAAAAAAAAACTCCAGCTGTTGTTGTCGTTGTTGGACAAGAGTTCAGTTGATATCTTTTCTATGTTTACCAAATTGAAAAAGCTTAATTAAACCACCCGAAGGCATATCAGTGTCACCGTGTCTTGATTGGACACTGAACATACTTTCTGTTTGGAGGACATGTTGATCTGTCACAGCTGCTCAGCAACAGCCAGAAGTGAGAACATGTTCAGAAACGGCATCAGACCTTTTAATTATCGTTTTTTTATTTATTTATTTACATTTGTGAGTCTCAGACGCTGCTGCCATGATTGTTGTGGCGTTCACACTTGTCACTTGTGTTTCGAGTCCTGTAGCGTTCACACTACATGACTTGTGACTGATTGAGCAGTGAGTTTGTAGAAAATGAAAATTAAACAAAAAACGTTAAAATGTCAGATTTTTAAACAGAGTTCTGAGTGATTCAGTGAGACCACAGCAGCATTTATCTCGTATCCCTCCTCTGATTGTCTGTTGCTCTTTGTCAGTCACTTCCAACTCATGTCATATATATCTACTCCCAGTTGCAAATTATTGGTAAAGTCTGCTAGTGTGAACTATGCTTTAGTTGTGTGAACAATAGTAGATAGTGACCAATAGCTAAAATTCTTTGCAGATGATTCGGCTTTGTTATTCCTCAGCACCAGTGATAGTTTGAGAGGCCAGTGGTTTTGTGTTTTCGGGTCATCTGTCCTTCTGGATATCCGTCCTTTCATTAAGTTCTTGTGAATGTGACATCACAGTAAACACCTGAGGGAATTTCTTCAACTCAAGCATAAATGTTTAACATGTGAATCACCCCCATTTATATTGTGGAAGTAAAACTTTGGCCTGAACCACTGGACACAAACTCCGACTTGAATTCACAAAGAAACAGAAGCACTGAGGACAAGAATGCAGTCAGTGGAGGGTCAGGTCACTGACTCATTGTCCAATGAGGAGGGCGTGTGAATCATCCTCATGGCACTTCCTGTCTTTCTGGACATTTGTATGGAATGAAGATATGGAGTTCTGTGCTGAGATATATGACAAAATTGCAGCGAACCCAGTCCAAAATTCTAGTGTAGACTTTTGTACAATGATTGAAAATGATCAGGAAATTTTCCTCAAATCTGTGATCACTTCCTTTGTCTTTTTTGTGTTGAGAAACAGTAGCTGTCTTCATTTCTCTGTAGAGCCTTAGAACAGAGAACAGACAAGAGTGGTGCATTCATCATTCACTCAATTATGATGAATATGTTCAAACATTGAATGCTTAATATGTTAATTTTTATTGCCTACATTCAAGAATTTCAAGAATTTTCAACGGTGTTTTGAAGAATGTACCATAGTTTTGCCATAGTAGATGATTCCAATTGCATGTTTTTTGTTTTTTTTTTTTGACAATGTGAGTACACTATGTACACTAGTACCCGACCCAAACTCGTGTCCGATGCAGTACAGTAAATTTCACCAAAATTTGCAGTTCACCCACTCAAGACTCTGCTTGGACTAAACTTGGGACTCTGCTCCCAACTAACAAGTTTGGTCACCCCCTCCCTCCCGGCCCGGCCCACCAAATAGTGGCAAGGAAAAATTTTGGCCTGTTTTGACCCAGCCCTAGAGTGTGTCTTTCCATTCTACCTGTCTCAAACCACAGAATTTTCATATGTCATATTTTCACATATTTTCACCTCAAATCCATTTACAGTTACAACAAACAGCTTCTACACGTGTCTTGAATAAGGTGTGTTTATGTAGCCTGGGGATTAGCAGTTAGCATTGTGATAAATGTAGCAAACCAGTAAAGATTCCAAGGAGAACAGGGATATTTTAAGACAAACTGCGGGACTGAAAACCATAAAGTCTCTGTGTTTGTGATTCTTTTTGAAGGCTTCAGATCGTGTGAAACTGAGATTGAAAGAGAACACAGAGAAACTGTGCTCCTTAAAGCAGGTGGATGTGAAAATAGCTCTCCAGTGTCAAAGTCTGCACACTGAGGCTCAAACATCCAAATGGGCAAACGGGCAAAACTTGGCTGAAGAGGGACTTCTGTATACTCATAGGTCATCAAGAACCATTCATTATTTTTCTGATAATCTGACATTGTTCTGTCAATCTCAAAAATTTGGATCCGCCAATTTAACCAGATCTGCACTAAAGTTTTACGGTTTCTACCATCACATCCTTCTATCTAATTTGGTGCAAATGACTTTTTGAGCAATCTTGCCGACAACCCACCAACCAACAAAGAGCCATGGGTGAAAACATAACCTCCTTTGTGGAGGTAATAAATTGCCTCATTTAGATGGGTAGTTTGTTGTACGTAGGTTGGTGTGTGTGTGTGTGTGTGTGTGTGAGAGAGAGAGAGGAGCTGGCATGAGGCCAGTACAGGCTGTACCAGTCTGTGATAGCTGGGGTGGGACTCACACAGGGAGGAGAGCAGGCTGAGGTCAGACGTGGACGACAAATATTGGTTTAGTTTCAAAGAGTTTCAGCTGAGGCTGAGAGGAGGTGTTTCTGTTTGCCTATTAGTGTGTGTGTGTGTGTGTGTGTGTGTGTGTCTGTGTGGTCTAGCCATTCCTTACAATGTAGAGACCTCTATTTACACACCACATTGTGGAGACTTGTTTTTCTGATGGGGACAAAAAGTCCCGTAATGTAGGCTTTTAAATTGAGAATATGTTTTAAGCTTTGGTTAAGATTAATAAATGGATGTAAGTTACTGAAATATTTTAGGTATATTAATATTAAAATGTATAGAAAAGGTAAGAGATTTTTAAAAAAAAACCTTAAATGTTATGACCCCCTATTATTTGCTATATGAAACTTGATGACCTTCCCTGAAGTCTACTGCATAAAACATCAACTCAAAATGTTGGAAAACTTCAAATCTGTTGTTTAAAATCAACATTTTTACAATTGTAGAATGATTAACTTAAATTAAATTATAGTTTTATGTTGGCTTGTCCAAATTCAGCAACAGTGACAGTAGTTCATTGTCCTTGTACTTTGCCCTCTCGGTGTCATGATAAATCATATTTAACAGCATGTCATTTAGGAAAGTGAATAGCTTTATGGATATGTTATAGTAGGAATTCTAATTATAGGTCAGTAAGCATCTCTAAAAGTGCTTTGTTTTTGAGTGTGATGCTGATTTTTCCATAACATATTGCTCACAAGACACAGGTTGCTATTTAGGACGACGAAGAATGTGACTATGACAGTGTTGTGACGTACTACCACAATTATCCTAGTCAAGTTGTTTTGCCCCTAAACTGAACCAAATGTTAACCACGTAAATATGGCAGATGAGGAAGTGTTTGTATGTGTCGTTTTAAATGGTGCAAACAACCTATTTAGTGGTTTTGGTTGATTTGCTACACAAAATGCTACAGTGCTTTGATTTCATAGAAACCTTCTGATGTAGACTTTTAAGGGTTTGTGACCAAGATAGAAGTTGTAAAACCCAACTGGTAACATGTTTTCCTGTTTTAATGAAGCTTCATTTGAAGTCCAGTATGTTCTGTATTTTTATATTCTCTTCTTTGGTTCTTCTACAGAACGTGTTGGCCAAGGCGTTGTATGACAACGTGGCCGAGTCGCCAGATGAGTTGTCCTTTCGCAAGGGCGACATCATGACAGTGCTGGAGCGTGACACGCAGGGACTAGACGGCTGGTGGCTCTGCTCCCTCCATGGTCGTCAAGGCATCGTACCTGGAAACAGACTTAAGATCCTGGTTGGTATGTACGACAGTAAGCAGCAGGCCGTACCATCCACGCCAGATTCAACCACTCCCTGTCCCAACTCCCAGCGACCCCTACCACTGAGTGCTTACGCCAAACCTGCACTTCCGGCATCTGCTTCCATTGCCACGTCCTCCGCTGGGTTCGCCAATAAACCCCTCCCCGCAGCTCAGTACACATCCATGCACTCAGCCTACGGCACCCCAAACCCCGCACAAACCAACCCTGAATCTGTGTACATGATGCCCCCCTCCCACAGCCCCAAACCAAGTCCCCAAAGTCTGTACCAAGTCCCTTCAGGACCTACCCCACAGGCCCAGATTGGACTCCCCAGCAAGGCATCTGCTTTAGCTCAGAGACAATACCGGGACATCTACCAGGTACCCCCATCTGTAGGCCCAGCCCCTGGCCAGGGAACAACACCAGCCAGTACTGGAGCTGGACAGGATGTGTACCAGGTGCCGCCCTCTCTGGAAAAGAGGAACTGGGACAACAGCAAGAAGCCACTGGGAAAGGTAAGATATACGCTAGATAAAAGTAGGAAGGAAGAAAGGGAGGAAGGCTCAAGGATGAGCCAAAATTGATGAGCTCAATATCAAGGTCACTGTGACCTCATAGGACATATTTTTGGCCCCATTCCATTCCATGCCAATTCCAATATCTCAAGTCCACCGCCTTGGATTCAGTGACGAGCTGGTGACTACACAGAACACATTTTGGCATTAACTCATTAAGTATTATCCGACTGTCATGATCCAAATGTGAAAGGTTCACTTCACAGCACTTTATTGCCATTACTGCAACCCATATCTCAGAAACAAAAGGGGAGACTGTGACCGTATTTTGTTTTTGGATGCATGCACCTTTGTGGAGACAGTTCAGTGAAAATACAACACAAACAATACAATTGTTAATAATTTAGCTCTTGTGGTTGGGTGAATAAGCACTTTACTCTACCAGCAGGTGATAGTTAGTGTGTGTGTATACTCTAGGGAACCCACCCCTCCCCCAGGCTTGCTAAAGTGGAGTTAGCCATATGTGTCAGCACTGCTGTGAGTCAGCATTATGTTTATGTGTGCGTGTTGATGATGTTAATAATGTTGGGTCCAGCTGTTCCCCTTCTTCTTTTTAATAGATAACTTCATCTAGCTCTTAACCACCTCATGACAAATTGATATACGGAATTTGACATGTAACATTAAGTGAGAAGCTTTCTGGAGAAAATTCAGCAGAATTCAAATGAAACGATGTGTCCTTGACGCCCTCACTTAGAAGAGTTGATTGCTGCTTCCAAACTATTTTAACAGGGAACAGCTCTCCCACAGCATCATGGGACACTGAAAGTGGAGTGTTTGAGAATAAGGCTAGACAATGCATCATCCATCAAGCTGAAAAGGTGCTTTTTTTTTTAGCAGCTATACATGGAAGTGGGAGGAGATGTCAGCTTTCTATGGGCTTAGTGAAAAAAGCAATATAGGCAATAAAAAACTGCATTTGGATGGTACATAGATATTGTAATTTGTGCACATATCTTTTTTATATAGGTTGTTTTTTCATTTTGGTGGTATGTTTGACATCATTTATCTCCTGATACCTATGCGTATCAATTCCTTATCTAATAGTAGGACCCAACCAATTTGGAAACTTATTTAGAGGATATTTGTAGGATACAATGAATATTACAGCCTATTGCAATCACTAACATTAGAGGACTTTTGTTGTTATTTGTACAAGCTGGTTATTGTTCAGTATTTGTCAAAATCTGATCGTGTTGCTGTCAAATACATAAAAAGCTGGATTTGAGTTTGTCAAAAACGTACCTGAGAAAGCCAAAGTCCCTCAGGGAGAATATCCTTTGGACAGAAGGATATATTTGGACTGGACAGAGATGAAAATGGAGCTTTTCTTGGAAAACCTGTGATTCTAGCGTTTACAGAATGTGAAATGAGGCTGTCAAAGACAAGAACAGTCAAACATGGCAAACATGGTGGAGGTTTACTGATGTTTTGCTCCAGGCTCTGGATGTCTTGACCGTGTGCTGTACATTATGAAATCTGAAGCCTAACAAGGATTCTGGGGCTCAATGTAGAGCTGGGTGTCCGACAGATATCATGAGTCCGACCCAATGCATTGTGCAAGAATCTCCCAGAGATGATTTTAAGACAAAGAACCACAGATCTCCTTTGGAGGGATCTCAGAACAGAAGTAGGGAGATGAAACCTTTATAAATGTGCAGCAGTTGGTCCAACATTCAAGTAAAGAGATAAAATAAACGTCCTGATTGATACAGGAAGTGGCTGGGTTTAGTCTTTCTAGGGTTTGATTAGGGTGTGCTACCAAATATTATAAGTTGAAGGTGTTAACAGTTTTGAGTCCAACTTTGGAGTCGTGAACGGAATGTCTTAGTGACTTTTATGTTGTTTTCTTTGGCTCTCTGGCCTTGCATGCTAATTGTAGAGCCAGTTGTTTAGTAAAGGTGGGCCGGGACCCTGCCTTTGCCTGAAATCTGGCTTTTGCTCCTTTATAGGGCTTTTCCACTGTAGCATTCTAGCTAGTGATGTGTTGTTTGCGAACGAGACGGCTCTAGGAGCCGATTCTTTGTCGCGAACGAGAAGAGCTGACTCTCGTCGGGGAGAGACAACTTTTCAGCCGCTCCTGCTCAGCTCTGCTGAGAATCCATGCAGGCAGGCGAGGGACTTTATTTTGATGGGCACACCATGCGGCCAATCACAGACTAGGATCATACCATTGTGTGAAAGAAGGAAAGGGGGCAGACACTCCAAAGACAGTAAGTGTAGTGGTACGGGCCAGGTACACACAGAGCAACAGAGAAACAGGGGAAATTGTTAGTTACTGACATTCCTTCCTACCTATGGAGCCATCCTACAAGGCCAGTGCATGCGCACACAACACAAATATGTCCATTCTTGCAGCTTTAGATGCACGTGACAAGGGATTTGTCCTACTAAACAAATACATACGCCCAGACACTTTCTTAAAAAAGGACTTTGATATGTAGAAGCATATCCGGAAGCATTATTATCAGATGTCCTTGTATGGTTTTGGACACACGTGACATCCCGATACCATAACTTAGATACCCCTTACCCCTAACAATCTGTGACAGCAAAAAAAATGGAGACTGAAAGAGCAGTGTTAGTATTTTTGGGCGCAGTAGTGCAGATCAACAGATACGACTTTGCACAAGTAGGAGTTTTGTCAGAAAAAAACCATTCATAATTACTAAATTAGGCTAAAATAGAAGGCTCGGCATAATACTAAATGAAGTGCTGTTTGGGAGTTGGACTTCCCAACGCTGGTTCTAGTTCTCGACTCGACTGGCCTCCGCTCTACTCCCTTTATTTGGTTTTCCATTAGGGATTACCTTGTTGTAATGTAACAAGTAAAGTACAGCATCGACTCGATGCCCTCCGTTAATGTTTATTAATGTTTTTGTGTCGTGACAGCGCAGCAGTTTCGACCCCGCCCACCCACTTCACATTGAGGAGGTACCTAATTGTAATGGAAAACAACGCGTCTGGTCGCAAACTGAGCAGAATCGAGCTGAGTCGAGTCGAGTAGCGCTAGAATGCTACAGTGGAAAAGAGACTAAGTGGTATGGATCGATCCACTGTGGCACCAGAGGATGAGATCATATGAATAGTTTAAGAATTATCATTTAACTTGATGATGATTTCATCAAGGGCAAGTGGTTAGGAGCTAGAAAAGGACTGAGTCCTGAACATTTCCACTTAGGTATATTTAGTTACAGACTGTTGTACATTCAATGCTTCATGTATTTACCTCACAAGAGTTTCCCTTTGTGGACATTTTTATCCCTCCACCTTCACTATACAAACATAGACACAAATAAAAAAAAAAGACTCACACTTCACTTCTGTCAGTTAGTTTTTATGAGATAAGGCGTTCCTGCTGAGAGAGGACTCTGGACTCTTTCACTGCTGATCCACACACACACGTACGCACACACACACACGAATGAATGAGTAGTAATTGAAGAGTGATGAAAACTGCAGCAGTCGTTTCGCAGTGGAGAGAGAGGGAGTACGAGAGGCGGAGGAAAGGCGGAGGGAGCTACAGCTGCATGGTCTCAGCTGTGGAGAAAAGGCTCCAGCTCGGCTTTACGCACCAAATGTCCCATTTGTGAAACTATTCACACACGGACTTTGCTGTGGACATCAGACACGCGTGACTGTGTACACCTTCCACAGTCCAACAGAGGAACAAGGACAGCGAGGTTCACTTAAAACTGACGTCTTTATTGACCCAACGACATAAATTGGAATTTAGTGGATTATGTGCCAATTCATATCCTCTACTTGAACATTTAACACAATATTATAAACTTCATTTTGAAGTTGTTTCTTGACTTTGACAGTAGCAGTTTGTTTCCTTGTGAAATTCCACAATTATCCTACAGTATATACAGTTATTCCATTGATGTGCAGCGATCCATATGCTTTATAGGCCATCTTGTGAATAGGAAAACCCGCAGTTGCGAAGCCACAATGGTAATCTAATTGAATATAATGTGTAATTTTATAATGTTATAATGGCGCTGCGATCGCTAACTACATTGACTCCGGTTTTAATGGGTTTTAATGTGGACATTTTTAGTCCTGAAGGTATAGATTTATATATAATCAAGGGATGTCAGTGTGTGTTGATGTCAGGGCTAGTTAGTTAGCTGTTAGCTGTGTCAACTGACACAACTGTCATCAAAGGGATTGAAGTGGGGTGAGGGGATGTATCAGCAGCCACGTGCCACAGCGTCTCCCAGTTCTTTACACTTGCAAATGCAAGGAACAGCTGAGGGCTGTGTGTGTGTGTGTGTGTGTGTGTGTGTCCAAGCGTATCGTCTATTGGTAAATCAGAGCAGAAAATGAGCCCACCGCAGGTAATCAAACGATTCCCACCAGGTGAAAGTCACTCTGCAACTCTGGGTGCTGCACCCTACAGGGCAAACACAATGTGTGTGTGTGTATGTGTGATTTCCTGCAATTGACTAATTTTCTGCTCTGGTAGTGTGTAAAGAGCAAGGATGACTGTTTTTTTTTTTTTGTGTGTGTGATGTCATTGTGGTTCTTCATTGTTTGAAGTCTCACACACAAGTACATCATATTCTCTGATGAGTGCCTGAAATATGATTTTGGATGAAAAAATAATCTTCATTTTCATCAAACTTCACCAATAATCATGCTAAATCTCTTTGGGTTTTTCTTTTTATTTTATTATTTAGTATTTTTATGAACAAATCTTATGATTTTTTAAAATTTTGATAAGATCCAGTTGGCAATAAGGGGTTAAAGCCTGACACATGAAATAATAGCCAGAAAATTCTAATTTTCATTTAATCTGAGATGTTTATTGTTTTTTAAAATATATTTCATGATATTTTTATTAATCAATTTGTTTAATGTTATATTATATTTCTTATTTATTTTACATATTTTTTTTTATCATCATTATGATTATTTTTTTAATACATTATGATCATGTTGATAAGATTAGAGGTCTCGGAAAATAATGTAAAAATAAAACAGAAGATTGTCATAATGTCAGAAGTGGAAACACAAAACATCGACTCAACAGTCCCTAAAGTGTTGCAGTTGTAACGTCATCTTTATGATGTGATTAATATTATGATTTTTATGATATTTATTTTTTACATCGGCATCATCCCAAGACGCGAGGTGAGTCGGTCCATCTGGTCTTTAGCCAGAAGACACACACACATAAAACACCAGTCGTGCCATGTGGTGTTGGAATTCATATACCCCCACCCCTAGCACTAATCTGTTAACCCCCCCCAGACTGCCTCTTGGTGCCTGTATGTGTTGCCATATGCCCTGCATAGCTGGAATGGTTTTCACAGACTGTGGTTCCAACTCGCTCTCATTCATTCTCCTGCTGCTGCTGCTGCTGCTCTGTCTTTGTTTTTACTTCTTTGTCTCGCTGGTGTGAGCTTACAACCGAGCCAACTGTGTTGCACTGTAACTCTGCAGAAGTGAAAGTTCCAGTGTGTTTCAATTGGTGGAAACATTGTGGAAGCTGCGCCAAAGGCTACAGTGTCGGTGGTTAGACATATATAATGACAATCTATGTTCTCACAGATTGTCATTACGTATGTATATAAGTCTTATGCATATCAAGTTTTTCATTTGGGTTTGTAGTGGGTGACTACAGATAGAGCGAGTTGTTTATTGATTGTCCTTGGGCAAGATACTGAACCCCATGTTGGGTGTTCCACTGGTGTCTGAATGTGATTAGCAAAAAACATATGTATAATAAATGTATAGGTTAAGCTGCTGTAGTTCCAAGTTCACACTAGCTGATTTCATCCACGATTTGTGAATTGTGGACACTGCTGTGATCGTCGCAGCATTCACACTTGGCGACTTGTTGTTACCATGATCTATACTCTCAACAACTGATCTGAGACCTGTAGTGTTCACACTACAAGACTTGTCACCGACTGAGCTCCCGATCACACCGTGACGTCACCAAACTATACGTCTTGTCACCCTTGAATTAGGCGCTGCTTCTCTCCGTGATTTACAGCTGTTTATTGTTGACCAGACTAATCCAGCCACCATCTAAACGTCATGGCAATATGGTGGTTTTCATGATGGAGTCAAAATCAGCGGCAAACCTCCCCGGTAACAAGTAACATTCTAGTCAGACACAGAGTTTGTAGAAACTGAAAATATAACAAAAACCGTTAAATTGTCAGACTTTTAAACAGAGTTCTGAGTGAATCAGTTAGACTGCAGCAGCATTTATCTCACATAACTCCTCTGATTGGCTGTTGCTCTCTTTGCCAGTCGCTTCTGACTCCTCCAGTTTTCTAACATGACAGATATCCAGTCCCAGACTCTGACCAGGTCCCGACCTCGTTAGGGTTGTTCACACATTATGATAATTAACTGATGATTCACCACAATTCAGCGTGAACAAAGGCTTAAAGTGCTTTAAGTGGTCATCAAACAACTACAAAAGGATTATATAAATGCAGTCCATTTTCTAGTATCCCTTATATGAAACCTGACCAGGTATTATTTTGGCCAGATGCCAAAATAGACAGAAATCAAATGGAAAAGAAACAAATTCATACAAGACACAGCCATATACAAATGGAAAGTGTTGCGTTTTCTGTATATGCAGACGACTCTGTTGCTAGTTACATTTGTATTTAACCTTCTGGTGAAGTTTTGCTGAAAAAACAGTGGGATATGTGATATCTGAGCCCACATAGGCTCAGAGCCCTGTGGTTTAAATATGTGTGATATTTGGCATTTTTGGATTAATTTAATCACAGAGCAGGCAGGGTGCAGGCCTTTTGGTTTGACTATGGCATAGTTATGGTTTACCACCCTACTTGACAAGTAAATGTAAGCAAGATAAAGGCTTTTGGCTTGACTGTGGGGATTTTTGGGGCAGTTACGGCCATGTTTTGGAGTTTCATAATTGGTTTTGGGTGAATTTTGGTGCCCTTTTGTTTCTTTTTTTGCAACCCTAATTTGGGCTATATGTACATCCTTCTGAAACTTTGTCAATTTGCCATCTGAGCTATATTCTGGTAGTCGTCCACTAATCAGAAGGTTGGTGGTTTGATTCCCGTCTCCTTCGGTCCACATGTTGAAGTGTCCTTGGGCAAGATACTGAACCCCAAGTTGCCTTTAATGGCTGTTTCATCACTGTAGTGTGAAGTACTTTGAGTGGTCATCGTAAGACTAGAAAAATACTATACAAATGTAGTACATGTATTTTTGTAAAAGAAGAAAATGTTCTGCTGTTTGAGAACAAGATAAATGGCCATTTTGGCAAAGTTTGCCGTAGTCAAACCAAAGAACTTCACTCTGCTTCCTCTTTGACTAAATGAATCCAAAAATGCCAAACATTGGCCTCAGGCTCATTGCTATCGGAGTGGTTCCATGATCAGGATTCTTTGTTTGACCAGGTGATGAATCCGAAAGTCCTGTGTTCTGCGTTCAGTTTAACAAGTACGAGCTCTACTAAGAGACGTTTGCTGTTTGAATACAGGCTCTAATGATGACACTTTTCACTAGGACCATGCACAGAAGTCATTGTCAAAGTCCTCCTCCACCCTGCTGACTTTATTCATTGCTCTCCAGCAGCCGGAGACAGAGCAGTATAGATGAGGATCTGACACAGCCATGTCCGCCAATTCAGACAAACCACCCAAACCCTCGACTGTAATTAGGCCTCTCTCTATTTTTACCCCCCTTGTCCTTCTTTGAACTTCACATCTGCGCCGTAAAGATTTCGTTTTTTTCTTCATCAGCTGCAGCTGCATGTATAGAAAGTATATTTTTTGCCGCATGTGGTTACGGTGGTCATTTTGATGCTGCTTTGTTTTCATGAATGAGCCAGATAGAGCTTTTTTGTTTCCAGACCAAACCCCATGTTCTTTTTTTTTCCAACAGTTCCAACATCCAACGTGTAATCAGAAGTATGAAACAAATGATCGAACATCCCTTTCTCATGCCACGCATGTCCCAACGTTATTGAGCGCGCGTAGATGACGAATCCTCATAAACAAATGTGTGTGAAGGGGATTTTATTGTCGGTAGGCCCGGAGTGGCTGCAGCTTTTTATGAGGTCAATGATTTATTGCACATGACGTGCAGAGTTTTCTTTGGTGGATATGTAGGTCAGTAAATCTGAAAGTATATGGCCATCCTCAGGCCAGAGTTCTGTGAGGGAACATGGGAAACTAGGCTGCTCACATTTTATCTGATTACCTACATGGTTACAGAACATTGGGGGGGGGTATAATCATGGATATTAACATTGAAGATGAACCTGATATCACACGACTTCAAACCTCACTTCCATTGGAATTGCTGTTTTAATTCACACAACCACAACCACAAATCTGTGGTTAACGTCTCAATGTCTCTAGTGGTGATCACTGATCCATACAGATGATTTTCTAAATGGATTAAAAGGCTCAGAAAGCTATAACTATTACTAAATACAGATCCACTTAGCATCAGTGTGTACGTATGTGTCTATTCTCTTGGGTGCTCACAGACAGGTGATCAATACTATAGGTTATCAATCAGGCCTAGCAGTGGGGGGTTGGCATGTATGTGTGTGTGTGTGTCTGTGACATTTGGCCAGATGTGTCTTGCACATGTCATCAATACTGCTGAAAGCTTTCTGACAATGAGGGAAGGGTTCTTTACACGAGTGTGTACAGAGACCAAGAGACCAAGGAAGAAAGATGGCCGAACCAACAGTAGTTGTGCAATTGGAATTTTATTTTTTTTTAATATTTTATTTTGGAGCATTTTTGCCTTTAAAGAGAGAGACAGAGTGTAAAGAGACAGGAAACAGGGAGGAGAGTGGAGGGAGGACACACAGGAAAGCTTGATTTGGTCGGGATTCAAACCGGCGAACATCTGCACGACATATACTCCAACGTGGTGCGCCTTAGCCAGTCGGCCAACCAGGCAGCCCCAATCTGAATGTTTGAGTATCCTCTGCTTCATTTCACGTAGACTATCAAAGAAAGCTTTGTTAAACTGCTACTGATCTGCACAACATCCACTTTGAATGTCCACGTCCAAAATCATCCACTAATTGGAAGCTTGGTGGTCCGATTCCTATCTTTTGCAGTCCACACAAAGTGTCGTTGGACAAAATACTGAACCCCAATACTGATCCCAGAGTCTTAATCAGAAGACTAGAAAAACACTACATAAAAGTAGTCCATTTCCACCAAAAAAGTATGTTGCAGTTCGCTTCGGCTCGGTACTCAATCATTTTGTTTCCATAGTAAGAAGTTGTACAGCATACCTAAATAAGCAAACGGAGTATCACGTAGTAGTGCCTTTTGTAGTGGGTACACAAACTTTACTGAACCAAATAAATTTTCTGTACTAAACCATTACGTACTGTACTGCTCAGTGGAAACAAGGTTTTAGAATATAATGAATAGCTAAGTTAGCCCTCTGAGCAGACGGGACTTTATGTAGTTGTAGCTATTTCCAAAATGTCCACAGAAGTAAAATGGGGCCTGAATTTAAAGATTTTTTTGGGGCGTTTCAGACCATGGGTCATGTTTTTATTACCTTGTCTACATTTGATCTGGTTGGTTTTGGTTTCACACTGCCATTTTGGAATTGCACTGAAGAACTTTGCACGACAGACCTATATATCTCAGCAAGTGCTTTGTGTTTTTCAATGGAAAATGATGCTTTTCTAGTTTTCTTGTGACCACTCAACACATTTTACACTATGGTTGATATTCAGAGTGCTTCTATCTATAGACTATAGTGTGCTTTTTGCTCATAACATTCACCCACTGATGGAACAGCCAACTTCAGGTTCAGTATCTTGCCCAAGGACACTTCTTAACATGTGGACTGGAGGAGACGGGAATCAAACTGATGGCTCCGGTTATTGTTTTGGCATCTTCATCTCCCCATGTGGTCCCACAGTTCATTACAGTTTCTTGCTGTTCTCATCTCTGCTTCTTCCATTTCTTTTCTTCTCCTACTGTTTGCCGAATGACGAAACACTGGGCTCAACTTCCTGATCTGAACCATAAGGTTAGGGTTAGTGTTTTCACTCTGCCAATGCACCAAACCATGGTTACGTTTGATTCAGACCAAGACAAAAAAAAAAAAGGTCCTTTGATCTGTTTTGGTCAAAAAAGTCTGAACCAAATCACCCTCGAGTAGTTCCATTTCTGTTTCTCAGCTTTTGAAAATGTATTCCTCTAGAAAATAACAGCCATTGAGTGGAGAGAGCGTGCCAAAGGCAAGCTGAATGCAGAGGGAAATCAGTGCAGACAGGTTGTCAGATGGATGGTTTTATCATTTGTCTGTGTCTGTTTCGCACAGTGTACCTCCGACAGCTGGGGAGCTGAGCAAACATTAACAGAGAGCTTCCATTAGTCAGAGCTGGAGCTGAGTGCGATTAAACAATCATTTGACTTATGAGTACATACAGACTAATATATGTGATGCTTGGTCTGATACTGATGATATGTTCTGAATTAAACATTTAGATGGAAATGAAGGTCACAGCAATAGCAAGAGATACAGATGATGAAAGAATACCAAGAGATCCAGCTGTGATGCTTAGTTTTGTGTCATCAACGCGCCATATACCACAGCTGTTGTGGTTTCCCATGCCGCCCCGGTTGACTCCACACACAAACATAATGCAGAGTTTAAACAGGCTCACAATAGGGCAGCCCCCGTTCCCACGACAACTATGTCAGGACCTGTGCTATGTTTTTATTGTCCCCTGTGTATGTCTGTGTGTTTTAATGAGACTGGACAACCTTTAGTCTCGGCTCATTCGGTGTGAAGAAGCAATAAATTCTCTTTCAAAGGTGAAGAAGCCTTTTAGTGTTTTTTAACTTCAGTGTCTGATGAAAGAGACTTGACTTGGTGCTTTGTCATAGGCACATAAATACAGACTTGTTGAGCTTTTTTCAGTAGGAAGAGAAATAAAAAAAAAAAGAGTTTATCTGTTGGTGTGATCAATTCATCCTGTTACTTTCTGTCGATCTTTGCCCTGACTCTATTGTTTTTTCGTGTCCAGGTGGTGGTCCCCACTCGGGTCGGACAGGTGTACGTGTACGACACGGTGAAGACAGACCAAGATGAATATGACGTCCCTCCAAGACATCAGCCTCCGCACCAGCAGGACATTTACGACGTGCCACCCACCAGGCAGCAGTACAACACACAGGTCAGACTGCTGTTGGTGTGTGTGAGGCCAACCTTTCATCGTGGTCCTCATAAATACATATACGAATAAAATTCAAATCAAAAAGCTCAGTTAAACCTGATAGACCTCAGACCATTTGTGTTGGCCGTGAGAATCAGTCAGATGTCTAAAGCCTGGTTCTCACTCTTTCACCTGCCCATTCTAACAACGATTTGTGCGTCAGAAGCTGCCACGATCGTTGCAGTGTTTACACTAGGCGTGTAACTACAGAACAGTTATTAACGTCCATCTTCTCCTTCACATTCAGGTGTATGACACTCCTCCCATGGTAGTGAAGGGGCCCTCTAGTGGTCAAGATATATACGACACCCCACCAAGCACAGACAAGAGCATGCAGATGGTGAGGATTTGGATTCGTGTGTGGATTTGTTGTGTGTTGAATTATTTATGTATATGTGTTTAAACCTAAAATATTGATTTATGTCAATGGATTATTGCACTTTAGATATATTTACATCCTTTATGTTATATTTATTGTAAAATACAAATGCCATGATTCCATTACATATAAAGGAAATGTGATCAGATAAGCAAAATACTACAACATCTATCATATCTATAATTAATCTATGAATTGTAATAAAGCAACTTAACCATATTAACTGATTTATAATACAGCTTTGCCATTCACATACATACTGTTTTACAAAATGTACATTATCTTAAATCTGAATCTGAATTTTAGCTTGCTAGCTTGTGGCCTATTTGCTGGTATATAAACAAATATACATTTTTTTATACATTTCATGCAATCTTGTGTTTTTATTGCAAATGTTTTTAAATAATTATTTCATCTAAAGCCCCAGCCTAACACTAGAGGGAGCCAGTATACCACCAGTGGTACTTTGGCTCCCTCCAGTGGTGAGCATACCACAGTTTGAGAATCATTCATTTAAGCAGTAAAAAATATGTTAAATATTATCATAAATAAGGGGAAATTTTAAGACTTAAAGTTATATTAAAGAGACTAAGCTCCTTTTCTGGGGATTTGTTGGTTTCTAATGTATTTTATTAATGTGGTATAATTCTAAGAACTTTTTTGATTTTGTACTTTTAATAGGTCTACGACTTCCCTCCATCTGTCAGTAAAGACGTCCCTGATTCTCAGCCAATCAGAGAGGAGACCTATGACGTACCACCCCACTTCGCCAAAATCAAGCCCCCACTCCCTGTCCCCCCGGGCCAGTACCTCAACGATGACGACGACGAGCCACCCATACCGGAGGATGTTTATGATGTCCCGCCACCGATCTTGACCGACAAGCTTTATCATGGAGACAGGAGCGGGGTCAGCCAGGCCCCCCAGGAGATCTATGACATCCCGGCGAGCCTGCGGACGGGAAGTCACACCAACCAGGACGTCTATGACTTCCCACGGGAACGGGAAGAGAAAGGAGAGAGGGGAGACCAGTACATCTATGATGTCCCACCACAGGTAGGAGAGTTGAATGGACAGTCAGAATGGGCAGATGGACAGTTTAGAAAAAAGTGTCTAATAGTGTTATCACATACTAAAATTTCAAACTTTGGTACTGACACCACTTTGGATACCAAAATGTAAAAAAGAAGAATGTTTTTTTCTTAATAAAAATTGGAACAGTACAAGTTTGAAAACCAGTGTTGGGCAAATTACTTCCACACTGTCATACATTATAGATTATTAGTTACAGATCTCTCAAAGTAATTCATTATATTTCTACATTACTGCCTCCAAAATGTGTTCCACGACCCCTGCTTTATGCCCAACACTGTTTAAAACACTAATAATTGTGTTATTCACATACAGAAGGACAAGACTGATGACGTTAGCTGATTAGCTCATATATTAGCGGTATCACCTAATATATCAGGTGTAGTTAGGTTAGCAAACGCAATGCTAACTCAGAAGAGATCTTATGGATCTCTTTGTGAGATCTTGCAAGAGAGTTAGCGTCACAAGGGTAAGCATTGCATAGGCTAGCGTAGATTAAGGGTGTTTTTACACTTGGGCCCCTTTAAACAAACCAAACTCAAACTCAGTCCCCTAAAAGTTGACTAACAGAAAACAGACTCAGTTCTGTTTGTGTTCACATTGTAAAGGAGGGCTAGGGTTCTCTTTCTGGTCCACTTAAGCTGTGATGGGGTCTCAGTCCTCTTAGAACTCTCAGACCTTCACTGCTTGGCATTCTGGGTAGTTTTCACCCAGGTCATAAAACAAGGGGAGGTCCTAGCCTGTCAGAACCACTGAAATGAACTGTGACATTACAAGCTTGGATTCACAATATTCTGAATGAAATGTGTTTTATTTGGAAGCAACTACTGGTGTGATTTACTCTTATGATATTGATTACTAATAGTTGTACTATTAGATGCATGCCTACAGTTGCTGAACCCGCCTCCCCTTCCCCCACAAACCTGCAGCAAACGGACATTTTAGTATTGATATTTTTGCAAATTAATGTCTAATTCTATACTTTAGCATCCATTAGTATCTGAAATTTGTTTTTTGTTTGACAACACTAGTGTTGAATCTATGCTAGCTAAGCTTCTATGTATCCAAACTTAATGTGGATCATTCCTCCCAGGTTGTGCGTGATGCCCAGTCCACCAGCGAGGAGCTGACCATGTCCTTCAAGCGTCTTTCTGCGTCAAGCACAGGAAGTACACGGAGCAACCACTCGGCTTCATCCCTAGACATGGTTCCAGTCCGTGACACTTCCTCTTCCTCTTCACTTCCTGCTTCTGGCAGCATTTCAGGGAAACCTCTTATCCTGGACCTAGAACAGGCCATGGAGCGTCTTTCTCGCCTCCAGCAAGCAGTTGAGTCCAGCGTCTCCCTCATGATGTCATTCATCACAGGTAACTGGAGAAGCCCCGCTCATCTTGAAGGGAACCTCCCTGCCATTCATCAGGCCGCTGACAGGGTGCGAGCAACAGTCCGAGACTTCCTAGAATTCGCCCGAGGGGCTGTTGCAAACGCCGCCCAAGCAACAGACCGTTCGCTGCAGACTAAACTAGGTCGCCAGGTTGGAAAAATGGAGGAAGTCTTCCAGAGTTTGGTTCGACACAGTCAAAGCTTAGACGCCATCTCCTGGTCGCATGTGGCACTCAAAGCACCGCCGCCAGGAGGGGATGACTTAGATCGACTAATCATGACGGCACGAGGCATCCCGGATGATACCAAGCAGCTGGCGTCCTTTCTCCATGGCAATGCTTCGCTTCTCTTCAAACGGACCAACCGGCAGCAGCAGCAGCTGCCGCTTCCTCCGATCCCAGGGGAGATCGGCAGTCACATGACAGGATCAGGAAGTGGGACCTATCAGGGAGGGGAGAAGGTTAACATTCAGTCCAGGCCCCTCCCCTCGCCACCAAAGTTTACAGCTGCAGAGGAAGAGGAAGGCGTGGACCGACCATATGAGACCACAGAGGAAGGCTGGATGGAGGACTACGACTATGTACATCTACAGGTAAACACACACATAGACACAATTGTAAGGACATTTTCTTGATTCACATGTTCAATATAAAGTGTTTTGATGTGCTTACCATTAAGATATAATAGCTTCTTGTTGGTAGTTTGAGTACACCTATCAAGAATAAGGTTTCATTACGACTTCAAGCATTTTCCACCAAATACCCAGATAGCAAAGATTCTGGCTGTATTCTGACAGACCTTTGGTATTTTTGGATTTGTTTTATCACAGAGGAAGCAGGGTGAAGGACTTTGGGTTGACTAGGGCATGGGTATGTTTTACCACACTACTTAAAAAGTAAAGATAAGCAAGAAAAAGACTTTTGGCTTGACTGTGGGGATTTTGGACTTCTTTTGGGGCAGTTATAGCTATATGTTTTGGAGTTCCATAATTGGTTTTGGGTGAACTTCGTTTTTTTCTTTTGCACCCCAAAATTGGGCCATATAGGGGCAGTATATCCTTCTGAAACTTTGCCAAAATTATGCCAAATTTGGCCTTTAATGATTTTGCTATATGGGTAAGTTCATCTGAAGATCTACAAATAATACATTGTACAAGTGGTTTATTTTTTGAAAGCCATAAAAAAATTTCTGGAAATTAGAAAGATCACTATATTACAAGTTTGTGGAAGTAATCCCTTGATTTGTCCATCTAAAATCCAGATTCACATGTTGCTGCTTCACTTTAAGGGTTTTGGGATAGGGTTTCTGTCAAGTTTAGATCTGCTGAATTAGCCAAATAGTGCTTGCACAACATTTGGGTCAATGTCTTACTGGATTATTTGTTGTATTTTTGCAGTCTGTGATTTAAAATACTGCAGATTTTATAACGATTATCAACTTAGTCACTAGAAAAACACCCTCAACTATGTTTCACAGTAGGGATCACACATCCAAACGTATTTGGTGGAAAATGTTGAAAGCTGAGACATCTTTTAGTTTGGCAGTGTCACTGTTGAGGTTATAGATGTGAGAAAATGCTTATTATAACTTATTTTATGAAGTGAGTTTATCTGTGTTTCTGTACCAGTAATTTTTGGCTGAATGCACTGAATGTGATGGGATATAGTAAATTTGGATAACTGTTTTTGCAGTTCATGTTTGCCACAACTAGAGGGCGACACAGGCTGTATGTTGTTGTAGTACTTCTATTGATTTACTGTGATATTTTAATTGGGCTTTATAAGTGGTATAAGCAGGTAGTGTAACTGATATATGGTTGTATACTTTTTTTTTTTTTTTAGGGAAAAGAGGAGTTTGAAAAGAACCAAAGACAACTGCTGGAGAAAGGCAACATCATCCGACACAACAAGACACAACTGGAACAGCAACAGGTACCTGTGTGTACTTTATTTGAGGTAGCATGACATTTAAATATGAGAACAAGATTAACATTGATCCAGATGTCAGAACACATGAATGGATGGATGAATGGATGGATGGATGGCATCTAGACAGGTAAATATTCTCCAGAGGGGGCGGGGGAAGACCAATAATACCCTGGGCAGTTTCACCCTCTGGACAGTTCCCATACCAGACAGTTCTACAGTAGGTTGAGACACTTTCTACTGAGCAACAGTAAAAAGACTTTAGCAGTTTTCCACAGATAGGCCTTCTTCAGTGCTCTGAGGAAAGTAAAGTCTTTGCTGAGCCTTTTTTATAATTGCAACAGAGTTCACAGTCCAATGTTAAGCCCTAGGTCAAGCCCTACCTCCTTCAAAAGGACTTTGAAACAGTTATTCATGCCTTTGTCACAACCTGTTTGGACTACTGTAACTCCTTATATGTGAGCTTAGACCACTCAGCTATTCAGCGGTTACAGTTAGTCCAAAATGCGGCTGCTAGGCTCCTGACTGGGACAAAGAAGTGGGAACACTTTTGTGACCAGCTTGCTTGTTAAGATGATATTGAAAGCAGAACTGTAATCCGACAAAAAGTATCCTGACATATGACTCCTTCTCTTCTAGGTGTTTTAGAGCTGCATGGGGGGGCTGTGTTTATGGCATCCTCTGTAGACCAGTTAGCCCTGTAAGCATACTGGTGACAGTTGAGGGTGGGGGGCAGAAATAGGACCAGTCTTTCAAAGCACTTTGAGACTATAGATGTAAGAGCAACAGGCCTGTGGGCAGAGGGAGGTGATGTTTGTCTGCTTGGGAACCGGGATGATGGTGGCGGTCTTCAGGCAGGCTGAATAGTACAATATATATACTATTATACTATTCAGTATTATGTACACTATTGGTCAAAAGTTTTAGAACACCCCACTTTTTACAGTTATTTATTGCAATTGAAAAATAATGTACATTTTAGAATTATACAAAGTCAAGGTGTCAGTGAGTATAGTTTTCTTCACCATCAAAAGGCACCTAGAAACTGTAGGAATCTCTGACAGGAAGACGTCTGGCAGACACAATGGCACAACTAAATTACAGGACAAGTTTCTGAGAGTTAACTGCTTGCGTGATAGGCAGCTCACAGGACAACAGTTGTTGTAGTAAGCGAGTCTCAGTTTCAACTGTGAAAAGAAGACTTCGAGCTGCAGGTTTGACAGGATGAGTTGCAGCAAGAAAGCTATTGCTAAGATGTCAGAATAAGACAAAGAGGCTTGCCTGGGCCTCTTTGAAGACCGTAAGAAGGTATTATGGACTGATTAATTAAAATTTGTAATCTTCAGTTCATCACGCAGGATCTTTGTACACCATTGAGTCAGCCAAAGAATGGTTCCACAGTGCGTTACATCGACTGTCAAACGTGGAGGAGGAAGTGTGATGGTCTAGATCCAATGTCAGTGACTTGTACAGAGTGAGAGGCACCCTGAACAAAAATGGCTACCACAGCTTTATGCGGCGCCATGCAGTACCCTTTGGTATGTGCCTAGTTGGTCAGAGGTTCATCCTACAGCAAGATAATGACCCAAAATATAAGACCAGCACAGTCTCCAGACTTAAACCCCATCGAGCTGGTTTGAGATGAACGGGACAGAAGAGGCCAGACATTTATGGGAACTTCAGCACCAGATTTGGGAAGAACTTCCTGAAGAATATTTGATTGATTTCTGTTGTAGAGAGAATGTCACAAGTGTGTTCAGCTTGTGGCTAATTAGGGCTAGAAATTGATTTCATGATTTATTTTTTAAACCCCAATTCCTTATTTAGTACTATGCGTTGAGACATTAAGCTGAATAATTTCCAAAAAACACTGAAAATATTGGGGCGTTCTAAAACTTATGACCTGTTTATAATATGTAAATATGTTGTAATAGTACAAGATGTAACAACATGTAGAGAGTGGATGATTTAAATGGTTGCTGATTATTTTTCCAGCAATAGTCAAATTGTTTTAGTTATACAGTATATACAGTAAATGTTACTTACTTAGTATTAACTTTTTGTTTCCTCATCATATTTCCAGATTAAACAGTTTGAGCGGCTGGAGCAGGAAGTCAGTCGACCAATCAACAACGACATGACGGGCTGGGTCCCGTCCCCCCACCACCCTCTGGCCAATCAGGTGGCTCAGAACGGCTCCAGCGGCACGTCCTCCTCCTCCAAGTTGTGCCACGGCGACCGGCAGCTCCTCCTCTTCTACCAGGAGCAGTGCGAGCAGAACGTAACCACGGTGACTAACGCCATCGACGCCTTCTTCACCGCCGTCAACTCCAACCAGCCGCCGAAGATCTTCGTGGCGCACAGCAAGTTCGTCATCCTCAGCGCGCACAAGCTGGTGTTCATTGGTGACACGTTGTCGCGGCAGGCCAAGTCGCCGGATGTGAGGGCACAGGTGGCGCAGAGCAGCAATGCCCTGTGTGAAAAACTCAAAGACATTGTGATCAGTACAAAAACTGCCGCGCTTCAATACCCGTCACCCGGGGCGGCCAGAGAGATGACTGAGAGGGTGAGGGAGCTGGCGGGGTTTACGCAGCAGTTCAGGATGGTGTTGGGGCAACTTTTGGTCATGTAGGGATTCAGGTCGGAGGAGAAAGACAAACAGTGACACAAACTAAGATGTCCCAGGAACATGGGGTAGTAAATCCTTTAAGGTGGATGACCCTACACATCCCTGAAACATGGGGCCAACGGACCTGGTGCACTAAGTGCTACAGGGAAAACCCTGAACACCTTCAAGTGTGAGGGTAGAGACTAAAAGTGAGGCTTTCCATTTCTTACACTTCTGACATGTAGCATGGGAAAAACTCCACCCCCACATCCCGGAGGTGGCCCCCTGGAACCCTAACCAGGACTGAGAGGGGTGGGGGTGGGGTGGTGGGTGTGGGGGGGGGGGGCCGACCTCACATCCATCCTCGCCTCCCTCCCTCCCTACCTCGCCTTTCACTGGGATCATTCCTCCGTCATCACTGCGTGCTTTTTATTCCAAAAGACAAAAAACAAACAAACTTTGAAAAAAAAAAAAAAAAATTGAACATTTTATCATCAGTGGGCTGGGCCAATGGTTGTAAAATAATCATTCTAAGTATTTAAGTTACATATTTAGTCAGAAAACCAGACAGTAAAAAAAAAAAGAACTAAAGAACCCCCAGTATATAAATATAGATATATGGCTCTTTTTTTTTTTTTCTTTTTTTGTTTTTTTTTTTTTGAAGAAAAGATGGAAACATAATTGTAGTTTTTAGACAATATCAATAATTGTTATTATTATTATTATTATTATTATTGCAATACAGTATAATTATGACTCTGATTCTTGATCCTCGTATGATTATTGTCATGGATGTGTAAATTCAAGATGATATGACTGTGTTGTAGTAGGTTTCATTGCTCCCCGTCAGAGGCACACTTTACAAGAAAATGTTAGAGCTCGTCGTTATAGCGACAGCTCGATGACAACTGCTGAAAACAATGTCCACAAACCACACAACTTGTCCACTTCCAGAGCAGCAGTTCTTAAAGATCCTCTCGGTGCCATCTCAGTGCTTTTTTTTGCAGAGAGAATATCAAAAACTATACGTAGGTTGTTTTGTAAGAGGCATGTATTAAGGTGAAAGATGACAATGATGAAATTAAACCTGCTTTTCTTTTTTTTTTTTTTTTTTTTTGTCTGACATCATGATGTGGTTGTCTTTATTTTGCACTGCAAGATTCATAGAAACCAAGGTGTGAATGCAGAGCAGACACATCGGTCAAGTTCAAGTTTATGTAATAAAATCACAGGACTAAAAACATACAACCTCAAATTATAGCTGCTGCGCAGCAATGGCCAGGGCAAATTTAAGGCAAAATTAGGCATTTCTGACCAACAAGCAGAGTGTTTAGGATGGGTGGAATTTTAATGTGCATTTTACATCAGTTGAGGCTTAAACGCACAATCTTCAACACTGAGAACCATCCTCTACTTCACTGAGCTAATTGTCAAGTAGAAATGTCGCATGTAGTATGTTGGTAATTTATTTTTAAAATGATTTACTGGCTCCAGTAAGTCCCTGATCGACTCATCTACCATGACAAAATTTAATAGCTTTTTTTAAATGAACATTGAAAATGTACTTAGCAAGAATTTGCAAGTATATGTTTAAAATACAGTTTACAGGCAAACGTTTTGATGCACTTTAGGCTCAGTTTTCAATACAAGAAAAATCTGTGTGGATATTTTGTGTAGGACAGTCTGAAGACGCTCTAATTAAGCAAAAACTGTAGGAGGTGATAGGTTAAGTTTTCGCAAAAAAAAAAAAAAACAGAGTGATTGACTTCATAATTTAGAATAGAATTAGAATAGTTTCTTCAGCAGACCTGTTTTTGCAGCTGAGGCAATCTGGCATGGGACTGGACCTTTGTACAAAATTTGGTCATTACTCACGCATTGGGAAGTAGGATTTCCTCGGAAGAAGAAGAAGAAGAAGAAGAAGAAGAAGAAGAAGCTTAGGCTGCCCTGCTTCTAATAACTTTAGTGTGAACTCAATCTGAAATGAACATAGCTATCTATACACAAGATGTCACATTGGCTACTGCTGTCTATGGGAACAAATGTGTCAATGGTGCTGCTGTCTTGGTACTTGGTAGCAACTCATCTTGTGTAAAGTGATTGTCCAGAGTAATGTGAACCCAGGGTCTATTTCCCCATGAATATGTGTCAAGCAACCCCTCAAGAGAATTTTACATTGGTTGAAGTAATATCAAATTTGACTGTCTTTTGTTTTCACAACCAAATAGTTAACAATGAAAATAAATGAGTCAACCAAATGTTTTATCTCAACCATTTTTAACCAACCATTTTTAACCACTAATAAAGCTCAAAATATCACTTCACTTCAACAGTAGCATGAATAACCAAATGCCTGTTTGAACAAGTGGTTCTTCAGCTGCCTTTCGAAAAGATCTATAGAGACGACAAACCTGAGATGGATAAAATGGCATTCCACATTATGAGGGCAACAGTAGCCTGTAGGTAGCAACAATTAGCAAAGAAGTGAAAGTCTGTGATTTAAGATATAAAAAGAGAAAGTCTGTCTTCCACTAATCAGACGGTTCAATTCCCAACTCCTTCAGTCCAAATGTTGAAGTGTCCTTGTGCAAGATACTGAACTGTGATGTCTGAAGTCAGTACATTACCTGTAATTTTCCTGTCCTCATCACAACTTTCTCAAAACTCATTTGATTGACTTGATTTTGCTGCCAACACGAAGTATGTACCAACTCATTACCACCTGAAAATAGCTAGAATGTCTCCAACAAAAGATCTTTCCTTTAAGGTCCTGAAGTTTTGCCGCCTCTTTCCCCAGAATTTGATTTACTACAAGGATCTGATGTTGTTCTATGTGACCACTTGTCACTTAACAATAAAACTTAACTACACACATAAAAAGGACTATCTTCATAACTTTCAGAAGACCAAAAATCAAATTTTTAAAACACTAACCTAACCTCAACCTCAACCATAGACCTCAACATCCTGTTGTTATGTCACATTGCAACCTTTCACTCAAGTCTTAGTGTCCACAAAACTCAATTTACTGTCAAATGACTACTGTTACCAAGATCAAAACTTTTACAATTTTAGCTTCTCACCAGTAGACAATTGGAGTTCTCATTCAATACGCCAGTCAGAATGTGTGTTGCTGACACTTTGAGCCACCCTTTGTCCTGCTCAGCGCCGACATGAGATGACAACAACATGAGATCGTCTTCAAACTTTGTTCCGAATCCAAAATTATGTCAGAATTGTGCCAAAAGTTAATGCAAAATGATGTCATTTTAGGTTTCCTGCAGCAAACAACCAAATTAGAAAACTTATAATAATAATAATTAAAAAAAAAAAAATAACTGAGGTTATTTCCAGTGAACACATTTTGGTAAATAAATGTGTTAAAAACAAAGTACTTAGTTGTAATGAATGGGAAACAAAATGTTTGAGTCCAAAAAATAAAGATTCAACTACAGATTAAAAATTATGCAGAGTCATGCTAAAGAAGAGAAAGGTAATACACAAAAAAAACAAATGTCAATACACACAGTGAGGTGATTGGCTCACCCGTGCCTTTCTGCACCTATTTATGTCTGTGACGCTACGGGACAAGCCTTTCAGCAACACCTGGCACATGTTCAAATCCACTTTCGTAAGTCAGACAGCAGCTGGAGCGCAACAGTTGATCAGTTGAAAAATGTCTGTGAAACTGGAAGGTAACATTTTGGTGACCGGCTGCAACAGAGGCATCGGTTTGGAGCTGGTCAAACAACTGGCGGAGAAAACAAGAGATGAGGCTCACATCTATGCCTGCTGCAGAGACCCTGACGGAGACAGGGCTGAGGTGAGAAAGCCGTACTCTAGTAATACTAGTCAGAGTTTAACACACCAACACACACATAAGCTGTATGGGTAGAGTAACCTCTGAGAAATAAAGTAAAGAAAGTCATATATTTAGTTTGTATAATCACATAAAGTTCTGGTTTTAAAGTAACCACTTATTACATGAGCAGAAAAATGTATTTCTAAATGTGTTAAAATAGTTTCAGAGCTATTGTTATTATTATTATCACCTTTACTACCAGAGGCAGTGCTTTTTGTCCTCTTTGTTCTCTTTTTCTGCTGAGAAAAGGGAGTGTGGTTATGCCTTTAATCTGGACAAACTTTCACGATAAACTAGATTAAGTATAGCTGATGGAAAGTGCTAAAACTGGTTAAACAGCTTTCACTCCATTTAATAAGTGCTTAGGTTAAGCTAGCATTAGCTACAGAATAAAGATCTTCGTTTTAAACTGTTGCGTTCATTGTCAATGTCTTCTCTGTTTCCTTTAGGCCCTGAGAGCAATCGCCTCTGCAAAACCTGGAAAGATCACTATAATCAAACTAGGTGAACACAACTCACATTCATATCTCTGTATAGACATATCCGACTATGGTGCATTATCACTAAATGCAAGTGAGAGGTCACGAAAAACAGTTAAGGTGTAAATAGCCTGTAAATGATACTGCTAAATGATCCAGATACTCTTAAAACTCAGAAAAGGTTTAATTGGGCACTTGGTCCACATAAAATCTATCTTTTTGGACTGATCAGATTGGACGTTGGCAGTGCAATGGTGGGAAAATTTCTGTTGGTCTCATTCTTGGTGAGATCTGATGCCTAGGCCATGTTCAATGACCTGCCTGTGAACTCCCAAGTGGTGGTGTATTTTTTGAGGTTGTCCAAATATGCATTGCAGGTGGATGAAGGCATTAACACAAAAGAAAATGGTTTGGATTTGTGACTATGTTGATTTTTAAGGCAGGGCCATACAGGGTGTATAGAACCTGTCAGGTCATCAGCAATATCTCTCTGGGGCATCAGTCTTGCAAAACTGGCTCAACCAGACTGAGTATAAAACCAATGCATTTGGTTTCTAAAGAAACATACAACTGTCAGGAAGACTAGGGTCACTGGAAAAAGTCTGCATCACATTAAGCTCTCTGATCGCAGATTTACACTGAATGCGGAACGCTTGCGTTGCGTCTCCGGTCCGCTTTCTGTCAATACCCACCGGACGCGTTCGCAGTCTGGCAGCTGGCATCATAAGATCCTACAAATTTACGTACAATTGCACAATATAACAGGATGTAGTTTCTATATAGTATCAACCAAATGGAGTCAACGGGAGTGAACTGATGCCTGAAAAAACCTAGACTTCAGATCTGCCTCCACACCTTATGACGTTTTCAAAGTGTAGCGCTGTTAAATATGATCCACCATGAACCACCATGTTTATTTTATTTTGAAAGTTATTTTTTATTTTTTTTGTGCACGACTTCTGAATGTGCCAAATTGCTGCTCCGGCAGCCAAGGTGAACAAAACCATTGACTACAATGGAAAGTATCTAGTCCGCCGCCGGATCGCAAGCGTTCAGCATTCAGTGTAAACTGGGGGTGACTTTTCTTCCATTCTTGGAAAGGAAGAAAGCCCTCATTGGATCAGGCTGACTTTTGACAGTTTATCATGTGAAGCACTGGACTATGGGGGCATCAAATCAAATCCACCATTAAGAAACCTGATTTTTTTAGAACATTGTTGCAGATTTTTACAACTGGAAGATTCCTCCAGGTGATCGGAGGGTGTTCAAATAATTTGGGAGATATTTCCAGATAGATGACTATCTGAAAATATCATCTTTCCTCACCATCATATCCAAAAAGCCAGTTGGTGAAGTAGCAGGGAAACTGTATCTTGGTGTAAGTCTGGTTTGTCCTGTTCCAGCTCTGATACAGTACAGGGTTGCGTCAACTGTGTTTGTTCATTATGTGGGGCACAGGCTAATTGCAATGTAAATACCATATTACTTATCTTGTGAGGGGTCTTTCTAGGAGTGTCTCCTTTCCTCTTACATTTGTACTGGACTTCCTTCTGCACCATTACCCACTTTATTTAGAATTTTCAACCAATTTAGCTACTGGCCTCAACACATGTGCTGGTGCTGTATTTATCTCGCTAAAGCAGAATCATTTTACCTTCCAGGGGATAAAATGAGCAGCTGGTGTAAAGTCTCCTGTAGCCTTATTTAGCCTGGATTGCCTACTGAAAGGAAGCGCACACAAGAGTTACCTGTTTTTATGGAGTGTTTCTGAGCAGTGATTGGCCAGTGATCACCAAACAATTTATCAAACCTAATAAGACCCAGCACTACTGTAATTGATATTTATTCTGCTACATCAACATAAAAACACCACGTCTTTTCTTTTTTTTTTTTTTTTTAAGGCCCAATTATCAATTATCAATTACCACAAAATCGGTACCTTTTCAACTTTGAAAAATTTTAAATATAAAATCATTTTTATCACTGTTTTTTATGGAAAGACGACATCTTAGAGAGACAGTAACTGATATGGCGTCATCTTAGGCTATTTATTTTATGACATGTTCATGTACTTCATGATTTGATTTATCTGTAAACGCTATTACGGACAAAATGGTTACATGATGATTTTAATGTTAATTAGCCTCTAGCTAGCTAATGTTCAAGGTCACAAGAGCACATGTCATACAGTTTGAAAGATATTACGTGTACATATGGTAAATATCAAGATACACAAACTATTATTTGAATTAATATGTTAAAAAGTGGTAACAGGAATGACACTGTATGATGTCCCAAAATGACAAAATTGTACATTATAGAAGAGAGAAACTTACTTGGTTTTTAAGTGTTGAATATTCATTTCCTGTAAATAATGTCACTTCCTGTAAATGATATGCTGTAATGTGCCATTATTTACAGGGTATTTTTGGTGTCAGTAACCGGGTTGACTTGAAATCAGGAGACATTAATAAAATTATTTTAATGATGACATGCGGTCATTGCTTAAACCATGAGATTACTTTTCAAACAATATGCAAATGTTTAAATTGTATCACTTTCCCAATAATTTACACTTAAAAAGACCTGCTGAAAAATGACTTTCATAGTGAGGGACAGGCCAAAATCACTACCTTGTCAACATAAATGGAAATTTAACTATGGGAAATAATATTTATTTTACTTAAATTTGAGGTAGTGTTGATGATAGGAGACATACTAATGTTATGTTTTTAAATCATGCATGTATTTGGTATTATAGTGATTTTATGTCTTTTTTAAGATTTCTCTGGGATACAAAATGTACTGATTTCATGGAATGACCCTCAAACCTGTGTGATGACAAGCTACTAAACAAAATAAAATTAAACCCATCAGCATGTGGTAATACTTTCCTTACTTTGAGAAATCCCTCTGAATACATTAGAAATTACAATTAAAGACATGTATACTGTAATCTGTGGTCAAATACATATTAAAATGCAGATGAAATTTAGATTTCTCAGACAGTCCATTTTGCTTGTCCACCTGCAGACATGTCAAGTGAGGACAGTATCTCAAATGCTGTCCAGACAGTGACCCAGAAGATTGGTGACGGTGTGTTGAACCTGCTCATCAACAATGCTGCGATCAACAAACCAGAAAGTCCAGCTCCGTTATCTGCCACCACCAAACAGGACATGATGGACGTGTATGAGACCAACGTGGCTGGACCATTCCTCCTCGCAAAGGTCGGTTTGACTCTCTCCCGATCACCGACATAAAATTATGCAGGTGTAAAACTGAACAACTGAACATTGTGATTTGTCGCTTATGTCTCTTTAGCTGCTTCTCCCACTCCTCCAGAAAGCAGCAGCAGTGAACTCAACTGGAAAGGATGAGGGTAAACGTCTTTTGCTTGTGTTGTAATTTGTGTTGGATCTAAAAAAAATTGAAGTGTCATGTTTGAAAACAGGCTGAAGATGGCAGAAGAAGCAGAAGCAGGGCAGTTGTATCAAATTGAGGAAAACAACAAGACAAAGAGTCCAAAAAGCTGACACAGAGCAACTTGATCACGTTGAATTATCCATCCATCCTATTCTATCTTCAACCGTTTATCCAGAATCGGGTCATGGTGATAGCAGCTTTAGCAAAGACTTCCCTTTACCCAGCCACACTGACTAACTCTGACCTTGAAATTCCCAGGCACTCCCAGGCCAGTGAGAAGATGTAATCTCTCCACCTGGTACTGGGTCTGTCCCAGTACCAGGTCTCCTCCCCTCTCGGACATGCCAGGAGGTGGTGGCTTTGTGCTGCACTAGAATTTTCAATTTTCTGCACAAGAAAATTGAAACGTCAGTTAGGGCAGTTGCATCAGGTCAATAGAGGAACAAAGGATAAAAATGACAAGAAGACCCAATGATCATGTTGGTCAAGTTTAGAAGAAACATTTAGACTAATTAGGCAATTGTTTTGTCGAATAATTATGTAGAGTAGCTGATGGAGATGCTCATTCATCCAGGTTGTTTAATCTATGACAGAGTTCAGGTCTGATAAAGAGCACTGGATTCCTATAATTGGTTGATAGCTTTGAAGGTAGGTAGCCACATTACTGTGCACTGAACCTCCTTGGTTTCAATTGTTTCCCCAGTGCCAGAGCAGTTTGCTGCTGCCACGGAGCAGTGCAGAAAGTGTTGCGTTGCATACCCATAACCACACCTATGCTACCACTTGCCACAGTCAAAGTTCAACTTGGTTCAACTTTGACCACGAAACTTGTGACATGAACTCATGAGACCAAGGAAAAATTGTAGTCTAAACAATTATACAACATGGGCAAGAAGCTAATATTAACCGCCAGTGAGTGCCCCTGGTCCCTACGTTCATATCGAGATAATAGGAGGAAGTCATCTGGCAGCACATCACCTCTTTGTTCAGTTATCCAGGTACAAATCACCACACACCAAAACATTGGTTGCAGACGTGATGTGACCCCACCTTTTATCAGCAAGCAATCGTTGTTGGCGTCAGCAGCAGGGGGCACAACACAACCTAGTTGGCCGTGTTGAGCAGGGCTAATAACCACTGAGGAGCTCCTGGTTATTTTATCAACAGTTGTTAATGTCACCTGAGGTCCAGTGTTTACAATCTGGTTTCTCTGTTTTCACATAGAAGCGTCTTTTACTCCTCTTTAAAAACCTTGTTGTCAGTGTGTTGGACCCTTCAACCATTAACACTGCATGTTAGGAACTCAAAGAACATCAATTGATGCTGCTACATTTCCTGGTAATTTCCTCGAAGATGCATCCAACTGTGCTGGCTTGGAGGGATGCAATTGATTTAAATGTATTAATCTGTTATCTGGAGACAACAAAAATGTCCTCCTTCCCTCTTCTTGCTATCTTCTTTGTTCCTTCTATACGTCTAGAGAAACTGTGCAAATTAGCATTTCTACTGACACTGAATATTTGTTTCTCTTTGTATCTCAGGTGATAAAATGTCCTGCAGGAGATCAGCCATCATCAATATCTCCACAATCTTTTCATCCATTGAGAAATGTCCAGAAACCTTCCCTATGGCACCGGTCTATTCTTACAGGGCAAGCAAGGTATACTTTGTCTAGATGGATGCTTCATATACTTCTTATATGTGGATGGTTGTTTGTCTATATATGTGGCCCAGTAATAAGCTGATGACTGTCCAGGATGTACTCCGCCTATGCCAATAGGCACTTCGGATTGTCTCCAAAGCCCCCTACTCCAACCCCACTCTTCAGCAGCTTGACTAAAAAACAGCCCCAGGACCCACCTGAACCAACTGTAACATCAAGGCTTTTGTCTGTTTGTCTGCTTTTTGGTCACTAGGCAGCACTGAACATGTTGACCCGCTGTCAAGCAGAAGACTTCAAGATACATAACATCCTGGCAGCAGGCATCCACCCTGGATGGGTGCGCACTGACATGGGAGGAGGGGAGGTGAGTCAATGGAGATACATATCCATAGAGTCAATTTTATTACTCTGCATTGGATAAGACTTTTTACACTTTAAGCATATTGTCTTTCATGATACTGATTTCTTGTAATATAATAATTTATATTGCTCCTTGAGGTTAACACCACATAATTAAAGCAGTTCAAGTGGGTAAAGGGAAATGGAACAGGCATTGAGGGCAATGTGGTTCACTATCTTGCCTAAGGACACTTCATTAGAATAGAATAGAATATATTTTATTTGTCCCGCGAGGGGAAATTTATCTGTTTGACAGCATAAAAACCATGAGGATAGATTAACAGGAAAAAAAAAAAAGTTAACATAAAATAAAATAAATAGTTTGTAATCCAGAGATGAGGAGGAAGGCTTGTGGATGCGATGTTTTCAGCTGGGACATGACAGACTTCACAGGTAGCTGTAGCATCAGTCGACAGCAAGTTATTGCAATGACTTAGTGCGACCAAACGATAACAGTGAACAACTCAATTTCCTGTGAGCAGCACAGGATCAGTTTCCAGTGATCAGTAACTGATGTGCCTGGTGTTACACCATCTCTCTCCTTAATAAACATTGCGATCCCCATTTCCTTCCTCTTGCTAGTCTTGTTAGCCTCCCTGTCCACTGACAGGTCTCAGTGAGACACATAATGCTGCTCTGTAGCCGGTCAGCACCGTGAGTTCTTCATCTTAAGGAGAGTTCGTACATTCCCCATAGTTACAGACGTAATGATGGTTTGTACCATCTTTTTCTCCTCACGGCGCTTTACTCTTACTCTGCATCTACTTTATCTGCACCAGGATCTGGGGTCGTATCTCTAAGGAGTACAGTGTCATTAACTGATCACTGGTGTAACAATAGGCTAAGGGCTCAACGGCTTCCTGTTGTCAAACAAAAACAAAACAGGTGAAAAAACACCATAAAAGAAAAGAAAAGGGGAGAAAAAAACGCCCCAATAAAAAGAAAGAACAGTTTAGTTAAAAACGGCGCCACAGCAACAATATGCATAATAATTATGACTATCATTATGTAAGTGCACCAAACTTTGTTAAATACTTAAAAAGCCTGTCAGTCCAAACTGGTGTTGATAGAAAGGGTTATTGTTGATTGAAAGGGTTATATAGGGAAAAGGTTATTAAATCCTCTCTTTTTTTAGGACAATACTGTAAAGCAGAATGTAGTCTCGTAGATAACAATATAAGCTCCCTTTCGTAAAATAATATAAAATCACATTCATATGACTTTTGAGCAAAAATATAAAAATGAATGTTGCTTCTTCCCTTCTTCCCCAGGCTCCGTTGACCACCGAGGACAGTGTGTGCGACATGCTGCAGACAATATCATCACTCAGCAGCAAAGATAGCGGGATGCTTGTAGACTGGAAGGGCAACAAGATCCCCTGGTAGTGGTTGCCATGACCACCACATCATGCCAACCAATACGTTGGACTTGTGATTCATTGATATGTTCTTACCTCAATTTATTGGTACTTTTTGAACCATTTTAATCAATGTCAATCTTTTTTCTTTTTTTTTTTAAATCAACAATAATGATTTTACTGATTACTGTTTTTAATGATCATCCTCAATCATCCATTGTGGCAATAAATCTCTGAAAACACCAGCTGAGTCTTTGATAAATTGTCATTGGCCTCTAATAACAAGTTTTTATTTGAATGTCTTAGCCACAGCAGTTCAAATAAATCGAAAGGGGTACATCTGTGAAATAGAAATCCTTTATTCATCCCCAGGGGGTTCCTTCTTGCTCCATGAGTGTAGCAGGCAGCTACAGTCTTGTGTACGGCGTGAGAGGTGTTGTCCATGATGGACATCAGCTTAGCTAATATCCTTGTGAGGGACAAAAGCAGTCTCCCCAAATACAGGGATCCAGGCAAGTCAGGATTTGCCCACAGGGTCTGCCAAAGCTGAACCCTGCCGGAGCTCGCAAGAAGAGGGTTCACCTTTTCAGTCCTCCTCTCACCCACATCCTCGATGGTGTTAGGAGGGCAGTCCAGGACAGAGCTGGCCTTTTTCACCAGCTTGTTCAGTCTTTTTCTGTCCCTCTCAGAGCAGCCCCAGCCCCAGCAGACCACGGCAAAGAACAAAGCCAATGCTACCATGGTGTCATAAAAAGCTGTCAGAAGAGTCTTGCACACACCAAAGGAACTCAGTCTCCTCAGCAGGTGGAGGCGGCTTTGCTCCTATGTAGTCCAGTCCAGTCTGTTGATCAGGTGAATGCCCAGGTATTTGTAGTCCTCCGCAATGTCAATGTCCAGTGTGTTTCCACCAACTAAGTTCCTACTAACGCTTGGGGGCCTGGAACTTTTCAGAAACATCCTCTCACTCAGCCTTTGTAACATCTGTGTCTCCACCGATCAGTGACGCGACAGGGGCATGGGATCGTTTTCTTGACATCTGCTTCATCACATTACTATAAATAAACTACACGCTGCAGTCTGTGTGTGTGTGAGAGAGAGAGATGTTTCTAACAAGTTTGTTTTTAACGTTGTATTTCGCAATAGATTGATTAATTAATTTGTAGCAGTCTGTGTTGAACCTGTGAACTTTTGCGACGGTTTCGACTTTGTCGCTTTGTTCGCTTTTTTAATTCTATTTATAGAAACTATTTATTCATACTCTTCTGGGTCGCTGGTGCCGCTGGGTTTTAAAAACGGTGCTTTGTTGTTGACTGCGTCATGTGCCATCTTGACTTCCAACCGGTCACCACTGAGTCAACCTAAAGCCCTGCCCAAGAACTTTACGGGGCGAAAGAAGTAACTACCTCTGGGCAGGGACTTTTTTTCGGCCCTGAAGGTTCCTGAGTTTTGCCTCACAGGAATTGTTCCTCTGGTGGAGACACATGCCAACAGCAGAGTTCCTGTAATATTACCTGGCGGTTCCTGGGGTGGCAACGCCCTACATGATATACTTCTGTGGAAATTGATCACCAACTCCTTTGTCTTCCCAGTGTTGATGTGGAGGTTGTTATTTCCACACCAGACGACAAAGTTGTTGATGACCCCCTGTATTCCTGCTTGTTCCCCTCCCCTAACAATTGCTGTGTCATCGGAGAACTTCTGGATGGCAGGAGTGTGTGTTTTGTCTGAAGTCTGAGGTGTACGGGGTGAAGAGCAACGAAGAGAGTACTGTACCCTGGGTTGCAGACTACAACATTAGACACAGTCATACTGTGGTCTGTTGGTGAGGGAGTCAGTGGTCCATGCAGCCAGGTGACAGTCAATTAGTCTGAAAGTCATTAGCAATAAGTATGTAACTTCTGTGGGTGGACACCAGGGATCTAGTGTTCAAAAGTGTTCTAACAAAGGCTGTTAGAGGTTTTTTGTGTCCACTCCACAGCATATAAAGTTAGCAACAAGTAGATAACTTTACTAGTTAGCAAGTAAATAGCAACAGCAGTTAAAGTTAGCAACAAGAGTTGGCACAGTTCATATAATTCGTGTCCTTATTGTGGCAAAAGCCTGTTTCCATAGCCTAACATACAGTAAGCAAACTGTACTAGTCCTGCAGGAAGTTTGCTGTACTCTCTCAACTATTCTACATTTTAGAAGATGAAGACATGTAGAAGATGCTTCACCTTCATCCAAGAGTGTTTTTCAGATCTGATGAAGAGCTC
The DNA here is from genome assembly GCA_016801845.1 of Polydactylus sextarius. Lineage (NCBI taxonomy): Eukaryota > Metazoa > Chordata > Actinopteri > Polynemidae > Polydactylus > Polydactylus sextarius. Next base: position 24,136,552 of record CM028931.1, read on the forward strand.
TGGTGGATTCTCAGAATTTATCCTCTGTGTTCAAAAGTTGAATCCCTTGTTTTGCTATCCAGGATCTGGTAATCCATTTTACTTTTCTGGTGGTTTTGATTGATCACTGTCATCCAATTACAGAATTTCTAGGATTACCAAATTTTTTACAAGATTACCAACTGTACAAAATATAAATAAATGCGTATATCATCTGCAAACATTGCTTTTGTGATCAATTTTCAATTTCTATTTAATTTTGTGTCAGAGATCCACCCTTGTGTTGCGATCAGGATTATCCTGATTTTTTTTAGATCAAATATATCCCACTTGAAACTCAAACTTTCGATCAACATCAAGTGAAGGTTTGATCCAGATTGGAACACTTAGAAACCTTAGAACACTAGATCCTTGATGTCCAAGTTCTTGACATTTCTGAAGATGTGTCCCACCTGACTACAGGTATTACTACATCTCACATTTTCAAACTACCAACAACACATTCAAATAAAAAAACAAACAAACAAAAAACAAAACAAAACAAAACAATCAAAATTGTCTGGAGTGACAAATCAATTAGGGGCCAATAAACAATTCCACAAAGACAACTTACTCAACTGGTGTATTCAAAGATTTTAATTGTGAGATGACATGATTGAGGATGAATCAGTGACATGGTTACTTAATGTATTTGGCCAGTGTGTTAGTAATAAAAACATAGTACATGGACTAAATGTGGTAGCAAACTTCCAAAATATTGAGGTAAAAAAAACATTTGTACAATGTCTAGGAATTTTGTCAGTTCATGATGCATCTTACAGTGACTTACAGTTGATGATTTGATATTCAACAGGTTCAGCAACTTCATAGAAACTGTTGACAGACTGTGTTAGGTTATTTAAAGCTCAAACGTCATGTTGCTGGATGCTGTCTCCTGTCGGCACTATTTGCGAATAATAATAGGTCTGCTTGGCACTGCTACCAGGGAATCCTGTTGCCCTGCCAGTCTACGAGCATCCCATTATCTTTGTTACTGAGTGATGACATCGTCTGGAGCATGTCACATACAGACTCCTGAGTGGTCAATGGAGCCTGGGGAAGGAAAAAAAACTAAATGTTTTTAGTCTGAAATCATGTAAATACATGTGTATATTATTATTTAACTATCCATTTGTGTTCCTTCTACAATACTTCATCCTGATGTACAGTATTGTCCTAATAATGCACGAGAGGATGTAACCATTTATATCAACACTAGTTTGGACTGACAGAGGCTTTTTATATTTGAATTTAACAAAGGTTTGGAAGTGTTTACTTGCACTGTCAAGTTTTTTTTTTTTCACTGTTTTTTACTTGGCTCAGGAGATAGAGCAGATTGTCCACTAATTGGAGGGACGGTGGTTTGATTCCTGTCTCCTCCAGTCCACATAAAGTGACCTTAGGCAAGACATTGATGGCCCAGGCTTCAGTATCATTTTAAGGTGTAAAAAGGCCTATCCAATGCAGAGTAATGGATCATGTTGATATGTATTTCCATTAACTCACCTCTTCTCCCCCCATGTCAGTGCGCACCCATCCAGGGTGGACAGCTGTCACCAGTATGTTGTGCGTCTTAAAGTCTTCTGCTTGACAGCGGGTCAACATGTTCAGTGCTGCCTAGTGACCAAAAAGCAGACAGACAGAAAAAAGCCTTGATGTTACAGTTGGTTCAGGTGGGTCCTTGGGCTGTTTTTTAGTCAAGCTGGATTAGACTGTTGGGAAAACTCACATGACCATTTACTGTCTCTGTCCCTCTGTCTCCTCAAATGCATTCACTTGCTATCTCCCATAGTTGGTGGCCAGAGGATGACCCACAAAGAACCCCCATACTTATATTATATAAACTCATACAAGAGTTTATATATAAACACCTTATTTTAAGTAGAAGAACTGTACCTTGCTGGTCCTGTAAGGGTACATCTGTGCCACATGGAAGGTCTCGGGACATTTCTCAATGGATGATATGAGTGTTGAAATGTTGATGATGGCTGATCTCCTGCAGGACATTTTGTCACCTGAGATGCAGAGAAAAACAATTATCCAATGCCAGTGGAAATGTTAGTTTGAACAGTTTCTTTGCTGTCTAATAATCAGAGGCACAGAAGGAACAGAGAGGAAGGCAGGAAGTGAAAGGAGGACGTTCAAGACAATGTTCAAAAAAAATGTGAACAATTGAGATCCTCAGTGGCCACCATAGAAACTACCTAAGCTCTCAATTAACCAATTCTAGGCATCTGCCACACTTTATCAGAAGTGAAGAGGACTCTTAGATGAAGGTGAAAAGTATTCAAGTCTTGGTCTTACTGAAGAATTAGAGCAGTGGAGGCAGTGTTGCATTTGCTGAACCTCACCATTAATAAAAAGGGAGCTGAGCTAGAAGGCAGGGCTCTCTCAGTCAGTCTTCGTTTCTACCCTCACAAATGGTCATGAGTGATGAGTCTTGACCGAAAGAACACAATCGCGAATTTAACGGGTCGAAATGGGTTTTCTCTGCAGGGTGGCTAGGGTCTCCCTTAGAGATAGGGTGACAAGCTCAGTCATCTAGGGGAGTCTTGAGGTAGAGTCGCTGCTCCTTTGCAACTCAGGTGGTTTGGGCATCTGATGAGGATGCCACCACAGCGCACTTCCGACTGGGAGGAGACCAGGAGAGACCCAGGACCAGGTGGAGAGATTACATCCTCACTGGCCTGGGAGAACCTGGGGATTCCTCAGTCAGAGTTAGTCAAGGTTGTCGGGGAAAGGAAAGTCTGGGGCTCTTTGCTAAAGCTGCGATCCCCACGACCCGATTCTGGATAAACAGTTGAAGATAGAATAGGATGGATGGATAAGTCAACATGATCAAGTTGCTCTGTCAGCTTTTTGGTCTTTGTCTTGTTGTTTTTGTCTTGATTTGATGCAACTGTCCTGCTTCTGCTTCTTCTGCCATCTTCAGCCCGTTTTCAAACATGACAAATCCAACACAAATTCTAGTGCAACACAAAGCAAAAGACATTTACCCTCATCCTTTCCTGCTGCTGCTTTCTGGAGGAGTGGGAGAAACATCTGAAGAGAGAGAAGAGACAAATCACAATATTCAGTTGTGCCTCCTGTATTTTTTTTTTTTTTTTTTTTTACACCCGCATAATTATATGTCGGTGATCGGGAGAGAGTCAAACCGACCTTTGCAAGGAGAAACGGTCCAGCCACATTAGTCTCATACACGTCCATTATGTCCTTTTTGGTGGTGGCAGATAACGGAGCTGGAGTGGTCGGTTTGTTGATCGCAGCATTGTTGATGAGCAGGTTCAACACACCGTCACCAATCTCCTGGCTCACACTATGGAAAGCAGTATAAATACTGTCCTCGCTTGACATGTCTGCAGGTGGACAAGCGCATACACAAATGAACTGTCTGAGAAATCTAAATTTTAAAAGCATTTTAATATGTATTTGACCACAGATTACAGTATACGAAAATTACATATGAAAAGTATATATAACTGTGTAAGTATATAAGTTATTTGTTGTGTAATTGCTATTATTAAACATGTTAAACTTAATGTGTTCAGTTTAGTTTTAGTTACTTGACATCACTCAGGTTTCAACCCAGAACCTTCTCATTTTGTGACTGGACTAAAAGGATTAATTCGACTTTATTTTGAAAATTAAAGTGTTTTTCCTATGTTTATGTTGCAGAATACATCTAATTAGTGTTGTGGCTGAGTAGATCTCTATTAAATTGCTTAAATAGATTGTTTGCCAATCACCACTAGGTGACAGTCCATAAAAGCTGATGCTCGGTTTGACATGTCTTGCATGCTTGTTTTCCCTTATCCTCCCACTCATGAGCAACCCGACTGGTATGTTAACTACTCTGGTTTTAACCTACCTAATTTCCTATCATAGTTTCAATTGATCTCATGCGTCTTATGAACCTGTTCTTGATAGTGTTCAGGAATGCTGCTGCTTTACACCAAATTGTTTCACCATCATTCATCATTTAACTTTGCACATATTTTTTAATCTGGGCAAAGCACGAATGACACACTATGAACAGGGTTCAGTTGCATTGTTCTTATTTAATTGTTTGTAAGTTTCAGCGCAGCTGTTGTCTGTATTTGAGTCATTTAATTACTTTGAGTTGCAATCATAGATTGATATAGTTTTGTGCTTTTATTTTGTGTGTAAAATTTGTAGTGAGTGATTATCCTTTCATGTCACAATAAATAGTGTATTTTATCATATGGCAAATATTGCATTTTTTCTTTTAAGTATTTTTTGGGCATTTTTTGCCTTTAATCAGAGACAGGGAGGAGAATGGGGGAAGGACACGCAGGAAAGGTCAACTCGGACTCGGTCTGGACTTGAACCGGCGAACAACTGCAAAGCATATACACCAATCAGAAATTAGAATGCTGCAGCACGGGTATTGACAGGAAGTAGGACCAGAGATCATATTTCTCCAGTATTGGCTGCTCTTCATTGGCTTCCGGTAAAATCTAGAATAGAATTCAAAATCCTCCTGCTTGCCTATAAAACCCTTAATGATCAGGCTCCATCATATCTTAAGGAACTCATAGTTCCTTATTATCCTAATAGATCACTTCGATCACAAACTGCTGGTTTACTTGTGGTTCCTAGAGTCTCTAAGACCAGAATGGGAGGTAGAGCCTTCAGTTATCAGGCTCCTCTCTTATGGAACCAGCTCCCAGTTTGGGTCCGGGAGGCAGACACCGTTTCTACCTTTAAGGTTAGACTTTCCTTTATGATAAAGCCTATAGTTAGGTATGGTCCAGGCAGGACACGGGCCTGCCTGAACCATCCTTTAGTTAAGCTGCTATAGGATTAGACTGCTGGGGGACTCTGACAATACACTGCTCCTCTCTCTCTGTCCCTCATTCCTCACGTCTCTTTCTCTCCCTCACACTTCATGTCCTGATATTTATATTTAAATATTACATATTTTTAACATCATCTGCTCTCTCTCGCAGTTGTGTCTCCCCCTACCCCTTTCTCTTTTACAGGAAGTTTTGACTCCAGAGCTGTTGGACTCCAATTCTTTGACGACATCATCACTTTCATCTTCATCATTATTATTATTATTATTGTAATATTAATTGTAATGATAATTTTACTTTAACAACTACTTGTAACCATCTACTCTCTACTGTCTCTTTCTGGTCTCCCACTTTTCTTCCTCCCCCCTCCCCCGTCCTCCTCACTCTTTTCCTCTGTCTCTTCTCTTTTCCCTGTTTTCATTTCACTCCAACCGGTCGAGGCAGATGACCGTCCACTCTGAGTCTGGTTCTGCTGGAGGTTTCTTCCTGTTAAAAGGGAGTTTTTCCTCTCCATTGTTGCCAAGCGCTTGCTCATTGTGGAAATGTTGGGTTTCTCTATGTAAAGTGCCTTGAGATAAATGTTTTTATGACCTGGCGCTATATAAATAAAATAAATTGAATTGAATTGAAATCAATCAATCGTTTTTATATTTGTTGGTCGCAAATAAATCCTTCAAAAATAACCAGCTGCTTGTAATGTATGTAAAACCCAGAGGTATATGTGTGCAGTTCGTGCAGCTTCCACATAAATATAAATTAATCTGTTTCTGGCACTACTGAACCTACCTGGTACTAAACCTCACAAGAAGGTGGCTGAAGTCTGATCTGTGTGAGTTCTACAAAGCTTTTGAGAACCTCAGGGACTCATATTTTTCAAGTACAAAACAAAGTCAGTGAACACAACACACAAAGCACAACCCGAAATCTTTAAGGACCCACAGCTTACCAAAATTAGCTATAGGATTGAGGCCTAGCAGAACTTTCTGTTGAGAGATCTGCAGTTGTGTCTTTGGTGTTTTTACCCTGACCTTTTAAGAGCGATCAAGAATAGTCTGTAATTCTTTGACATCCATGAATGCAACTTGCTCGCAAACAGTCTTGTTAGGTTTCGGGCAAGCCAGGCTAAATTAGGCTACATATGACTGCGCACCAGCTGCTCGTTTTATCCTCTGGAAGGTAAAATGATCCTGCTTTGGTGAGATAAATGCAGCACCAGCACACGTGTGCTTGTGTTGCTGACAGTAGTTAAGCTGGTAGAAAATTTTAAATAAAGTGGGTACAAGAGTACAAATGTAATACTCAGGAAAAACGCCCTCCAGAGAGGCCCAAAAGGTGAAAACTGTCCTTGAAACCCTCACATGTGGTAACTGCAGGACTTTAAAGCAAAGATAAGATATGTTATTTACATTCCAGTCAGTCTGTTAACTCTTCCTATGGCCTCCATACTGAACAAACTAACACTAGCTAGCTGACACACCTCTGTACCTTTTTAGAGCTTCAATAGAGCAAACTAGGCTTACCCTAGAATAAAGATTCTGTCTTTTTTTTTTGATATGATGGTGAAAAAAGAATGTAATCTCTTCCAAATTATCTGAACACCCTCTATTTACTTTCAGTTGTAAATATTTGCAGCCAGGCTCTTAAAACCTCGTGAGTACAGTGTTTTACACGATAAAATGTCACTCCATTGACGACTTTCTTTCCAGTCAAGAATGAAAAAAAAAATGACAGCCTGGTGTGTTGCACACCCCTGCTGATAAGAGTTGTGATTCTTTAGAAAAACTCAATGCAGTTGAGCCAGTTTTGCAAGGGTTTGGAATGAATGACGCCCCAGAGGGATTGCTGCTGTCGCTGTTGTCAATTTGTCCATCCGCCAGAGGAACTGGCTGTTTGTTAGCTGTATGCCTCTATTAAAGAAGGAGATAACTCTGACTCCCTGATCTGAAGACCATGACATGAAAATTATACAAGCCTCAGCTGGGTTATGTCGTGAGTGGCTGCATTGTAGCTGCCATGGATTATGATGCCCGGAAGACTGAAAAGACTTCTTTGATTGTTTTGAGTTGGTTGTGTATGTACATGGTGTCTAGTGGTGAACCAAACCAACTGCAGCACCCAAATTCTGGTTTGCCCAATGGTCCAATGATGTGTCATTCCTCACATTGGACTACCTGCTTGCCAAATTGTTACCAAACCAGTTAATTTGTCGATCAGAACAAGAGGAAATATGGACCTGATAGTTGACTTTCCATGACGTGTTAATGATACTTCCTGCAATTACTCATATCCAGCTCTAGCCCCTCTCTTCTGGAGGCCAGATGATTCACTTTGTTGAATTGCTTGGAGATTTCTCTACATTTACAATTCCAGACCATTTTCCGTTGTGTTAGTTGGTTTGTCCAACTGCAATGTATGTTCAGATGACCTCACCACCACTACGTGGCAGCCATCTGCCCTCAGCATCAGATCTCACCAAGACTGACACCAACACAGCATTCTATTGTAAGTTTGGCACAGCTGCACCACCAACACCCAATCTGATCAGTTCCAGCATGGCCAAGTGCTTGCTGCTTCTGACCTCTCTAAATCTTAATAGCTAGAGGTTAAGTGCTGTAGGACTAGTTTAGGGAATTATATATTACTTTACAGAAGCTGGTGGTTTTTGGTTAATTGTTAACATGTTAACTGTTCTTTTGAAAAGAATTTATTTATCATTCATGAACAGTTCTGTTTAACCATTAACCGGTTTTTTGTTGCCTCTGGGGCCATAGGCCTGCAATTAAATTCCGATACTGAAGTGTCTATCTAAACCTTGTCTGATAAAAATATTACATTCGGTGTAAAGTAAGGTAGCAGAGGTTGTTGTATTAGCGTTGTCTTTTGTCTGGGTAAAGTATTATGTTCAGTGATCTTAACATTATTAACTTATAAAACATTCCCTGAAAATGAAAATAATCCACTAAACCTAATGCTCAGAGAGCAACTCCATGGAATGTTAAAGGTTTTTCCTTGGGAACAATTAAAGTGAACATAAAGAGCCAGTCATCATCTTGTAAAGACCAACGTACAGTGTTGGGTGAGCCGTCTGCAGATACCAAAGATACCACTTCATCTGTTCCAGTTGCATTCAGTGATAATGTACCATAGTTCAGTCTATGTACACACAAAGGCAAGTTGTGTTTACCTAGATTGATTATACTGATCTTGCATGGATGTTGTGTGGCGATGGCTCTCAGGGCCTGAAATGAGCAGAGACGACGTTGACAATTAAGCGGTAAATCTCAATATGATGAATTCTGTAGCTAATACTAGCGTTTAGCATAAATTTATAATAAATTGATTTAACCAACCAATTGAAGTTGAGGGAAAATCATATGGCTGTAGCAAGATAACATGTATCCAATACGCCTAATCAGCCAGTATAGTATACGTTTATTATAAATAAACTTAACACATGGATTAAACAAGTTTTAGCACTTTATATCAGCTATACTAAATATTGCTTATTGGTGTGTGTGTCCACACACCCCAACCTTTTAACAAAAGAACAAAAGCCACCAGTGTTAAAGGTGACTAATAATAAATAATGAGTAATAAACATTGCTTTGAAACTCAAATCAATCATTTAGAAATAGATTTCAGGTGAAAACAAATTCTAAAAAACAAATTATACCAACTCTATTTCATATTTTTCTTACTTATCCAGCAAGATATATATATACAATAGTTATCTAATAACTGCTGGAACATATATAGCTTACACAATGTATAGCCACAAATGTATATGTGCGTTGGTTTGTTAAAATCTGACTAGCTTTCTCACCTCAGCCCTGTCTCCGTCGGGGTCTCTACAGCAGGCATAAATGTGAGCCTCTTCTCTTGTTTTCTCCGCCAGTTGTTTGACCAACTCCAAACCGATGCCTCTGTTGCAGCCGGTCACCAAAATGTTACCTTCCAGTTTCACAGACATTTTTTTTTTTTTTTTTTTGCCAACTGATTGACTGTCGCGCTCCGGCTGCTGTCTGACTGACTGATTGACTTCTCTCTCGTGAGAGTGGTTTTTGAACATGTGCCAGGTGTTGCTGTAATGCTTGTCCTGTAGCGTCACAGATGTAGATACATGCAGAACGGCACAGGGGTGAGCCGGTCACCTCACTGTGTCTTCTGACATGTTTTCTTTATGTTCTAATTTTATCTTACTTTTAATTACATAACCTCTCTGTTTTTATCAGCTTTTTAAGACTTCCTGTTTGACCTGTAGTGGCTGTTGTTCTAGAGCCAATGACTGAAAACCAACAACAGCAACAAAAAAAAAAAAAAATGTATTAAAACCAAATCTTGCCACTTCAGTTCTCAGTGCACATTCAGCCTTTGTTCAAACAAAAGCAATCAGTCATGACATTTGCTCGGACTTTGGACTTCATGTCTGTGTCAGTTTTGCAACATTTCAGAAATGTTCTTAAATGCGTACGCGGTTGCGATAGCGACGATCTCGAGACTCATTTGGAAAGCATATGGTCAACCACAAGTGCAGGAAGATGGAAGTTACCCAACTGCCAAAAAAAAAAAAAAAAAAAGCAACATGAGAATTCTGCCTGATTGACAGAAAACAACAAGCAACTTGTTGGTCCAAAAACTGCAGAAAGTTGTATATAATCCTTTCAAGACACACATGATCCCACTTGAGGAACTCCAAATAAGGAAGTGTCGCCGATTAAAAAGACATCACTGCCGTTTCACATCAGTGTCAAACGGTGGTGTCCTCGAAAATTGATCTTCTCTTCTGGGGATTCAAGTCGATCTGGGACATAGAGACGCAAACGGAAAAGTGTCATAACGATATTGTTTCCACATTGCTACATTTATTTACATCTGTCAAGCAATAGGCAGACACTGTTTCAACATTTAAGACTGGACTGAAAACTTTCCTCTATGATGAAACGTATAGTTAGTGATGGTTCGGGTAAATCCTGGTCCTTCCTGTAGTTAAAGTGATGGTCCACAGTAATTTGAACCCAGAGTCAAACAACCCCTCAAAAGCTATTTCAGATTGGTGAAAGGAATTTTGAGTTTGACCGTCTTTTGTTTTCGCAGCCAAATAGATAACAATGGAAGTAAATGGGGCAGCCAGCCAAACATATCTAAATTGTCATTTTTATAACCACTAATAAAGCTCAAAATATCACTTCAGCAGTACACATTAAACTGAAGTACTGATAACTTAGTAAGTGTCCTGAGAGTTTATTAAAAAGACTGTTTAACAGTGTGTCTCAATTCAGATCCTTCTGTTAATACATTTCCATGTATACCATGTACTTACTTCCGTAGTGCGTGTACACTCACTGGAAATGACAATCTCAACGTCTTCTTCTTCTTCTACTCTTTTTTAATGGTGAATTGCAACCCAATTGAACATTAATTGCCAATTTGGACCATGATTGTCACCCGCCAAGATATCTGCCGGCTTGATTTTAATTCTAATCAATAATCAGAGTCTTACCAGCGCTGATGTTTGCTTGTGTGGCTCCGTGTTTCATGCAAGGTGGTGAATATTATGCCGCCACTGCCGTCCCTCCCCTTCTGCTACGTAGCCAAGATGGCGTCATTGAGGCTGAGAAGTGTCCTTTGTTCCACGCTCAACTTTCTGACCGTTAGTACCGTCAGGGTACTAACAGTACACTGCATTTTGCCATTCGTGCGAGTGTGAGCACACTTACCCCGCTCAAAATAGTAAGTGTGTGTAAGTATGGAAGTATGCAAATTGAGACACACGGCAAAACTTACCCAACATCTTGTTTTCATAACAACTGGTGTGTAAAGGGTGTTCCAGATCAGCAGATTCATCATTTTCCTCACTTTCCCTGGACACATCAGGCTGTTGTTCAAAAAAATGAGGAATTCAAATTTGAGGAATTTAAAATGAGAAATTTGGACCACCCATCACCAGCTGTTGTTATGAAAACAAGACGTTAAGTCTTGTAAAACAGTCTTTTTAAGAACTCTCGAAACTCTCGGTTCACTTACTAAGTTATCAGTACTTCAGTTTATGTGTAGGGACCCTATTCATGCTACTGCTGAAGTGAAATGATATTTTGAGCTTTGTTAGTGGTTAAAAAATGGTGATTTAGATACATTTGGCTGACTGCCCCATCTATATTCATCGTTAGTTATATGGCTAGTTATATAGACAGACAGATAGATAGATAATCAAGTCACCTTCTGTTTTTTCTTCTTCTACTGTTTATTTGAAGTAGTATTGACGTAATAGTATTCACTATCCTACTGTTTGTTGTTAGATAGATAGATAGATAGATAGATAGATAGATAGATAGATAGATAGATAGATAGATAGATAGATAGATAGATAGATAGATAGATAGATAGATAGATAGATAATAGATAGATAGATAGATAGATAGATAGATAGATAGACCAGGGGTCATTTAGGGGCCACCTAGGTGTTAGTGTCCTAGGTCTACTAGTCCCATAGCCCCAAGACCTTTGTGGCCACTAGTCTCTGGATTACCCTTCGGCAAGACCCTATTTGTGAAAACGCCACCAACACTGCTCGTTCTCTAACAGGACGGGAGGTTTGAGCAAGCAAAAACAAACGACTAGTGGCAAGTAAACAATGAATTCTGTCGCTGTTTTTTAATTGTAGTTGTAGCAGATCTACATGGGTGTGCTGTAAGAAGTTAGTTTGCTAACTGCCATTTAGATCGCTATCTTTATTGCCCCTACCTGCCGTCTACAGCAATGGCTTGACCCCAGCTTAACGTTGACCCCAGCTCTAGCTTCTCTCTGGCCCCGATTGACCCAACGTTTTGGTCGGGCCAGAAATCTGGAGATAGCGGCCCCGAGACGGCCTCCGACGTGGCGCCTGTTAGCACCGGCTCGCCCAGGCTGGCTAGGCTTTGGCCCGACAGTGTGGAGCTGGCTGTTATCATCAGCAGCCCAATTGGAGTTTGAGACCTCTTAGTCTAGAGCTTGTGGATTTTGGAGCCTGATCCTTATTTTCTGTTTCCTTAATAATAGAGACAAACATCTTAAATATCTACCGGTATGAAGATAAAACTATGACCGCAGTTTTGACTTGGTTTCACTATGAAGGATGTCAGATGCTGCTGGTTTGCCTTTGTTTTAGCATCAACTTGGTAAAACAAAGTTGCAAAGTCACTGCATTCATCCCCATTCTTACAATAGGCATGTTTTGTTAGTCTGATGTTATATAGCTAGCATTACCTTTTTTTATTAGTTTACATGATGCATATTAGCTAGCACAGTGGTTCTCAACCGTTTTGGGGTCCTGGACCCCCTGCATATTTTTGATCGATTGGGGTGGAATTTCATAGAAACAGCAGAAACTGCATTTTTGAAAAGATATTTTATTTTTTGCGAACACTAGGGGTCTGCGGACGCCCCGGTTGAGAATCACTGAGCTAGCATACCCAGGACCTTGAAGACCTTGAGAATTACCTCAAACACAGTACATCTTGACTAAAATATGGTTAGTGCCCCCTGAATTAATATAAAAACTAAGCGAATTGGCTCACTTTTTTGAATTGCACACATCTTAGTGTATGCCCATGTAATTATACTGCGGTAAAGCAAAGGCGGAACATAGCCTATAAAATTGACACATTTTGTCTGAATGTCAAAACAAGTGATGTAGAATTAAATAGGTAACTTAAGTAATGAAAGTAAAAGTACAAGTACATGTTAATAAAAAGAGAAGGACAAAATTTGTTCTTTCTTCCACAAAATTTCTTTTTATTTCCTCCATCCATCCACCCTTAAAGATGGAGCCTACACCAACCCTCAGTCTGTGGTTGCGATAGTCTAGGCACAGAAGACTTGAACGTATCGCAATCGAAGTGGAAAAAAGTTTTAGGACACCCTTAAAATTTTACGAAATCTCAAATATTACCGTGAAATATTTGTGGGAAAAAAAATCTTTTATAAGTAATAAAACTGAAATTGACCGAATGAAAAACAAAAATATTTCAGTATCTTGGTATGATCACTGTTGACTGTTGGATTTCCTTGTGCGATAGATTAGATTTTAAATCTCTGAGAAAGATTTGATCTTCTTCTTCTTCCACTCGGACTGTTTTAAGGTCCAACGCCGCCACCTGCTGGCTGGCTGTAAATGTGGCCGTGATGAGCATTCATAATCCTAAATGTACTGGCATATTCTATGGGAAAGTCTCGTGTTTCTCCCTCCCATTCTGGCTGAAAATGGCCGCCATTGGTGACGTTTGGACACAAAGGTGTCGAGCCAGAACTCAAGACGGGACTCGGATGCAGAGGTGAAAACAAGGCGGACTTTATTGTAGCCAAGCGACCTCCACACGGGTTCGAAACCAATGGGCTATGAAATTGGACACAAGTGGACACAATCGGGAATCGGGGATGACGTCCGGGTGACACAAGAGGAAGTGCAAAAGACCTGAAACGAGAGGGGAGTCAGACTTTCAAAATAAAACAGGAAATGACAAGACAAAAAAAAAACGGGACAAGACATACTTTACCGCAGTGTGACAAAAGGTCTTGGGGCCATGGGGCTAGTATACCTAGGACACTAGTGCCTAGGTGGCCCCCAAGGGGCAGGAACACTTTTTTTCATGTTTCGCTGCGACACGATCAAAATTGTCTCTCAAACACCCAAAGACAACGTTGGTGCCGACAAGACGGGAGCTGGGATCAATTTAACGCCGGTTTGCTTATTCGTTCATTTGTGGAAGCACTCGCTCGGAGAAGCGTGAGGTGCGTTACCGTTACCGGTAACGACTCCTATGGCTGGAGGTTTCTTCCTGTTAAAAGGGAATTTTTTTCTCTCCACTGTTGCCCGAGCGCTTGCCCATTGTAGAAATGTTGGGCTTCTCTATGTAAACTGCCTCGAGATAAATGTTTCTATGATCTGGCGCTACCACGGGCACGACGCTCGCATTGACCTTCCACATCTGTTCCAGCTGTCCTCTCTCTTAAGGTTGCTCACATAGTAGCGTTCCCAAAATCCCTGGTTTTCCACCCTTGTCCACATATATCTCGTTCCAGTTGCCCATTTCCCATCAGGTTACCCTGGTCCCCTAACACCTGACGCGGACCTTGTTGACCTGGGCAACGTCCGAGCCAGTTTGACTACTAGTTTGAAACTAGCATGCAGTGATTTCTTTGTGAGACTTGTACCGTATTTTTTGGACTATAGGGCACACCTTTTATTTTTGAAAAAATGTCGGTGCGCCTTACGTATCAATTCTGGTCGTGCTTACTGACCTCGAACCCATTTGTTTCAGTACGTCTTTGGTAAGCTACGAAGCCGCACCGCTCGATGGATCGTCGGAGCGTTGCGGCTACCGTAGTCAGGAGTCTCGCAGAGTAATACGTACTGCGCTTCGATATAATATTACGGCACGTGATCTGACTATTTTTCGTCCAAAATATACGGTAATTCAGCTAACGCTGACTGACGTTGTCGAGTTTTGTCGGTTTTTACGTCTCTCAAAAGTGACACACACACAAACAGGAAGTGTTTCATCACATATTTTAATTCATCTTTAGACAAAATAAAAACACCATTATAGGGCTGAACCTGATACAAGCTTATGTCACCCTTTTTGAAAAAAAAAAAAAAAAAAAAAAAACCCTAAGAAGTAGTTCGATTCAACCGTGTAGTCATGGCCGCTTCCAGATCGAGGAAGCGTTTCAGTTTAAGTATCAAGTCCGTTTGGAAGAGCGTCGATGTGGTGATGTTAATTAAAAAAAAAAAAATGAAAGTATCTAGAGCCACTTTTTCCCTCTTTCTCCATAACGTTTTTAAAGTTCCCGTGCAAGTCAAGTTCATATGAACTAAATAAATATCCCATGAATAAAAGCAGTTACACCTGACGTCTTGACGTGAAAAACTAGCGTCTTGCTAGTTACAGAAGCTTCTTGTGACATAAATCGGTGGATATCGGCAAAAAAAACAAACACACAAACAAACAAACAGGAAATAGATGCGTTTTTAAAATAGGGATAAAAAGAAAAAGGATTTTCTATTCGATCACGTCAAAAGAAGCTGCCATTAAAGATCGCCGCGCCGCCTTCGATCTCAATTTAGTTCCGTGATTCTCCGACCCGTCCCTCGGGTCTGTTCGGGGGGTTTTTGACGACGCGAGACTTTTTTTTTTTTTTTTCGGAAGGCACTTTTTTTTTTTATTTATTTATTTCATTAAAAATTCCGTCAACCGTTTCCTTCAATGTAAAGCTACATTCAAGCTCTAAGGTTGTCCTTAAAAGTCCCTCAATCCGCGTTTCGCTACTTCCCCCAATGCGGTTCCGATCCGCTTGTCTACGGTCCCGGTATAACGCGCGAGCGCGTCCATCAGTACGTCCTGCTTCCACCCCCTCGAGACGGTCAGATGTTGATGTCGCAGACGTCTGTCGGCGTGTTGGAGAGGTCCTGACCCTCGCCGATGCTCTTGGTTTCCACGGCGCCGGAGTGCTGCTGCTGCGCCTGCCTCAAGCTCGTCTCCAGCAGCGTCTCGATTTGCTCCTGACACGCTCGGAGGCAGTCCTGAGGAGCGAAGACAGTTCGGGGGTAGGGGCCGTTAGCGTGATGGAGGAAAACGTTCTAGCTCTAGGTGGCGTCGGGTAAATGAGACGGCGCCTTACCGGGTCGCTCTTGATGATCCGCGCCAGCTGCTCCGTCACGTTCGGCGGCGACGCCGTGGCGGCGTTTCCCGACGTTTTCATTTGTAAGCCCTCCAGCGCCGCCACCATGCTGCCTGCTGCGACCATGGACGGTGGGCAGGCGATGAATTTAACGTCTGCAGGACATCAACTCAATGTAAATGTCTTTTAAACAGCCGGTGACCATATAAAACAACCAAAAACACCCAGAAGTCCGACTTATTTTCAACATGGCGGCGACTGGTATCTACCGCTGGGTCCTAAGATATTTTGCCCTTTATTAGTGGTTAAAAAATGGAAATTTAGATATGTTTGGCTGGCTGCCCCATTTACTTTCATTGTTAACGGTACAGTTACCACACTAAGTTATCAGTACTTCAGTTTATGTGTAAGAACCCTATTCATGCTGCTGCTGAAGTTAAGTGATATTTTGAGCTTTATTAGTGGTTAAAAAATGACATTTTATACTTGTTTGGCTGGCTGCCCCATTTACTTTCATTGTTAATGGTGCAATTACCACACTTACTAAGTTATCAGTACTTCAGTTTATGTGTAGGGACTCCATTCATGCTTCTGCTGAAGTGAAGCCATATTTTGAGCTTTATTAAAGGTTAAAAATGGCTATTTACACCCGTTTGGCTGGCTGCCCCATTTACTTTCATTGTTAGATATTCGGCAGTGAAAACTAAAGACGGTCAAACATGTTTTGAGCAGCGTGAAATATACCAAATTACCACATTTGTTCAGTCAACTATATCAGCCTTTTAAAGGCTAAAATTAACCACAACGCAGGGGACAAAACAAAGTGATTTGTTCTTCCAAAGAAAATCCAAAACTTTCTCGTACCTGTGGAGCACAGCGCCACAAAAGTCTGAGCGTGCTTCCTGAGTATGGGCCTGCTCTCCGTCCTGACGGGCAGCCGAAACAGGAAGTGGTCGATGAAGTCGAGCGGGGTCACCGAGGCCAGGTCCCACTTGAGCTTGCTCAAAACCAGCAGCTCCATTTGCTGCGAGAGGAGAGTTTCAGATAGGGACAACGTCATGGGTAATCCCTAACAGGTAGATGTAAGGGATTCTCTTTTTTTTTTTTTCTTTTCTCGATAAGGTTAGAAAACCTACCAGCAGCTGAGTAGGTGTGATAGAATTGTCCGTGTAGATGCAGAGTTTTTCTGCAGTGAGTGGGATTGTCTCTTTAAGTTTAGATGCCAGGAACATGCAGGCAGCTCCCAGTAACTGGAGGTGAGTCTTCTTGGTAGGTTCCACGGAGAGGAAGCGGTCCATGTAGTTCATGGCCAGAGGGAAGACTTCCTCCTCGCACTTCTGCTCTTCACACACCTTTAAAGGGTTAAAAAAAAAAAAAAAATACTGGTGTTAAATATTAGTTTAGTAGTTAGTTTTATCATAATAATTCAAGAAATATTGTAATAATAATAGAAAGGGAACCAATCAATTTCATAACCACGTTCATGACATAATAAAAAAAGAAATATATAAACGCATATTTTATTTCTGTATTTTTTTGTGGATATAATGTTTGGTATTGCAAGAACCATGATTAAGAAAATGAATAAATAAAATAATACATTTAAAAAAAAAAAAAAAAAAAAAAAAACAGATACAGAAAATATATAAATTGTTAATTAGCCATTTAAAATCATATCGGTTGAAAAAAAAAAAAAAAAGATATTTAATATTTATTCTATTTGTTTTTTTTTATTATTATTTGAATTACATAAATAAAAATATTACATAAAGAAACAATAATAATAAAAAAAAAAAAAATACACAAAATGTATAAATTTTTTAAAATAACCATTTAAAATGAGTTGATTGAAAAAATAAAAATATTCAGAATTAATTCTGTTTTTTTTTCTTTTTTATTTGAAAGAATTTGAATTTTGGTATTGGCTAATAATTCTAAAAAATAAAATAAAATAACTAAAAAGCAATCAGCTGTCCAGATGTTTTATTTTTTTATGAATAAAATTATATAATAACAATAACAACAACAACAATAACAATAATAATAATATAAATGATTAAGAAAATACATGAATATATTAATTGTTAAATAACCATTTAAAATGGTTTTAAAATAATTAGAACTTTTTAGAATTTATTCTATTTTTTTTTTTAATTTGAAAATTTGACATTTGGTATTGGCAAATAATTCTATAAATAAAATAAAAGGAATAATATTTTATTAATTATGTTTTTTCCTGTTTTTTGAAAATATTAGAGAATTCGACGTGAATAAAACAATTATATATATATATATATATATATATATATATAAGCAGCTGTCCAAAAATAAATAATAATTAATTGTAATAATAATTGTTACATAACCATAGAAATGTATTTTTTTCTTTTTTTTTTTTTTTGTAAATACAATTATCAACTCAAGTCTTTAACATAGTTCAAAGAAACATCACAGTAAACTAACTGCAGACTTATTATGACGTAATAAACTTTTCCAGTGATGAGACATGGAGTCCTCCTCAGATTTGTGGTGCGTTTCGGTCATTACAGGGTTAAAAAAAACATGGCTGAATAGAATTTTGTGTTAAATAATAATAAAAATAAAATAAAATCAAGATAAAAAAAAAAATAGTTGATCTTAAATAAGGTAGGTGGGTTCGCAAACTAATGCGGCATAAATGTCAATTACAGGCACGTGAAAAACAAACAACATAATCAATAGAAACTGGACCTGAGGAGCCTTTAAGTTCCGCACGAGCCACCAACACAAAGGCAGCGCGTGGTCTGTATACACTGGCTGCTCGCCACATTTAAAAAAAATAAAATAAAATAAAATAAATACTTAAATGTAACAAAACTACATTTCACACGAAGCGTTTCGTGTTTATTTGAACAACACAGTTTTCATTTATAAAAAAAAAAAAATCTTAAACATGGATTACATTTCTTGTTCGCCTGCTAAAATGATTATTTTTATTATTATTATTATTTTTAATTAAAATTAGTTTAGCATACGTAGCGAGTTCGTAGCTAAAACTTCAATTCCATTTTGTTCACCTTGGATATATACATATATATATAAAAACAACAACAAAAAAATCACTTTTTATCTCCCACATTCCACAAAAGCTAGCAAAATAAGCTGCTCCAAACTCTCATTATTGTGTTGCTAATTCTCGCGATAAAAAAAAAAACCTATAGCTATTAAAAAAATTGGCTTCAACTCACCTCCAGCACCCAGGTAGCGACTATCCTCCTCATGTACGGAGCTATTTCCCTCTGGACGCATTTGAAGTAGTTGGTAGCGGGGAGGTACTTGTCTTCAGCCCGGAGCAGAGCGCACAGGACCCGGTCAGTCAACAGATTGGAGTCCCGGTAGGCCCTGGCAGGCCTGTCCCCTTCACAGCAAAGTAACTGAGGCTCCATTAACAAAACACTGTAGCTCTTTGTATCTTTTAAGCTAGTTCCGTCAAACTTTTTTTTTTTTTTTTTTTTTAACTTTTAACTTTAAACGAAATATTATCAGCTCCACATGTTTGTAGAAAAACAGCAATAATAATACTTTTTCTACAAAAAATTTCCTGTTCAGCTTATATTACAATATTACTAGCTTATTACTTTTCTTAAAAAAAAAAAAAAAAAAAAAAAAGTTTAAAATCAATTGAGTCCTCGTTTGTGTCCGTTGTGTCACCGCGCAACTTTATTCATTTCCGTCGAGTTTTAGCTTACTGTCTTTTGTTGCACCACAAGGAATAAACCAAGTTAGGAAGAGAAGAAGGAAAAAAAAAAAAAAAGACACACACACACACAACACTGGCGAGTATCTTTCCCAACCGGCAACGAGACGAGTTTCCTTCTTCCACCCGCTTCAAGCTGCTGCGTCTTTTTATTACCTCACCGCGTCAAGTCGAGCGACGTAAGGCGTTAAGACGTCAGTAGTTCCGGTCAAATTTCAAAATAAAACAACTTCCTCCAATTTTTTTTTTTTTTTTGCTATTATATTATCGACTGCTGAAAACTTTGTATTTAAACTTTGTGTGTCGAGGCTGTGTTTGTGGTATAATTGTTGATTTATCTGCTTCTGAAAATATGTAACCGGTTCGACTAAAAACCAAATAGTCGCATAGGTGACGTCACGTCACAATTTCTTTCCCCCTCTCTTCCCGGCTGAAGAGAGAACAAGGAGTAGGTGGATAAAACTATATTTTCATAGGTTAGCATAGCTAGCTGTTAAGCTAACGTTAGCCGTCGGAGTTTGACGGTGGTGCAAATATAGTGAGACGAGCGTCGTAGTCCGCTACGTGGTCCCTAAAATAATGTTAGCTGTTTGTCACAAAACAGTCCTCTCTACACGTCAAAAAATATCTTTAAAATTCACAAAACCATGATATATTTCAAACGGGACCAGAAAATAGAGCAACAAAAACTTGTCAGAAGTGCTAATAAACAGAGTATTACAGGGGCTTCTACTACTGTTTACACTCGGGGCGGCCATCTTTGATTCAACTTGGAGTCAACTCGGGGGTGGTGAGGATTGTCTGACTTTCCGAGTCGGAAATCCGACTTCGCGGGGCGTTCCAGTTGAAATTTCCAACTGAGAACTCAGAAATTCTGACTTCCAAGTACAACTGGAACGCAGCACCTCCTCGACGTGAATGGGGCGAGTAGGGTTGGAACCGCCACAACATCAAGACGACGCTGTACTTGGTGCCCGGTTAGCTTACGACGAGGTAGGCTCAATGACGGCTATCACTCTTGCCAGCGTTTTCGAAAAAATGGCGGTCGATTATTTGGTTGCCGTTCTCTCGACACAATCATGCCTGGTCGTGTTTGTGATGACGCTCTCGCTGACCAATCAGTGGCCGGCAGTCTGTTCACGTCACTTCAGGTCATTTATTTAAGTATCGGCTTAGCTTGTTTGGTACCTCGCCCTGTATGTATGTACCTAACATTGTATGTATTCGTCCTACATCGACCAAGCATTGCCTTAACTTCCCTCTGGGATCAATAAAGTATTCATTCATTCATTTATTCATCCAAGTGTGAGTAAAAAAACAACAAAACATTTTAAAGACCTGTTTTAATTATTAACGTGCAGTGTACTACTTCGCTTTTACTGTAGAATCACTCTCATTTCCTGTTTCACGCAGAGATCTAACGGTCCGTAGAACACAATTGAATCGACTTCCTGGTTGGTCTTCGGACAGAGGCCGAGTTCTCTCTCTCTCTCTCTCTCTCTCTCTCTCTCTGTGTGACCTCTAACCTCACTTTCTCGGGGTGGCCTGGTCTAGGGTCATACTCTGGACACGGCATACAATGGCAACGTATAGATTCTATAGATTCGTCATGATTGATCCTTCTTACAATAGAGAGTGATCTGTGGTGATCAGCTTCGCTAACCTTCTGCTATGTCATGTCCATTAATATTAGTCGATGGGCTTTGACCTGCATAGCTTCAGACCAGGACTATATATATATATATATATATATATATATATATATGTGTGTGTGTGTATTATCACCTATATTATAATAGTTCCAATAGTGTCTTCTGGTTGTATGAAGTTTCTACACGGCATATGAAAAGTTTAGCGTCATTCACGGTTTTCTAACAATGCCAGCTAAGGTTATAGAGCAAGGGGGAAGGTGAGTTAAAGATTGTGTGAGCCCAGTGATCGGTGATGCTACTGAAGATGAATGTGGTGGCAGCTATAGAGAACACACAGCAGTCTCCATGCCGAGGGAAACCCAGTCTTCCCCGGTCTTTCACCGGAGAGATAAATGAAAAGAAATTGGACCTGACAGAATGACTTAATGGAGACAGAGAGGGTTGCATAATGAGGCTTTAGTTTGACA
This sequence comes from Polydactylus sextarius, assembly GCA_016801845.1. Taxonomy (NCBI): domain Eukaryota; kingdom Metazoa; phylum Chordata; class Actinopteri; family Polynemidae; genus Polydactylus; species Polydactylus sextarius. The sequence goes on from CM028931.1 coordinate 24,157,898, forward strand.
TTGGTGCAGGCTCCTTTTTTTTTAACTTGAATATATTTTTTTATCCAGTGATACATAAAATGATGGATAAGTCAAGCAAACAGCTCGATTCCTGTTTCGTAACCATGACAATGAACGTCGCTTAACCGAAATCACATTTTTCGGTCGTTTCATTTGGAAAAATTGTTAAATCCTGATACAAATAGAGCAGTTAGTATCTTCAGCAGCATATGTTCTGTTACTGAAAGTGTGTATGTCTGTGTTTGATAAGTCTTTGAATAGCTGCTATCACAGCTATCAGTCTGGATACCGGGACAGAGAGAAGGCCGGGGCATCTTCCCACAGAATTTGCCCTTCATCCCCCAACCAGAAACTGCCCCGACTACTTCCTTAACTGGGGTTGGGGTGGGGGTGGATGGTGCTGTGCTGTATTTAAACTGGTGCTTTAAAACTGAACTTAGCATCAGATTGAGAAATGAGTCGTAGCCAAAGTAACATGTGGCGCAAAAAGACTTACCTAAGACAAAAAAAAAAAAAAAAATTTGGTTCACATCGATCACGTCGGATTTTCATCGATCTCCCACGAAACTGAAACTTGTTAGCAGGTGCTAAAGAAATTCTTGCACAATTAGATAATAAGCACCTCACAGACATTTCAGATCATTAAAGAATGCTTTGAACACACCGCTAAAGTTTGCCACTGACCCTGAACCTAAATCAGTATCATCACTGTTTTAAATGTTACAATGTGAATGTAGCCGAGAAGAAAGAGTTGAAAGAGGAGAAAGAGATTGTTTCCCCCGTAAAAGCTTTCTAAACCAAGGGTACAAACACAATGGGGCATAATGAAAAGATGGATAGAGTAATTGTCCTGTTAAGTGATCCGAAAAGACAGGGTAGGGGTGGGTGGAGTGGACGGCGGTGTGTGTGTCTGCGTGTGACACAGCACTCTGAGAGGCCAAGGGTGCTAACAAGAGGAAAACTCCAAGACAATACACTGCTCAGTGGGTGCCCCTTACTCTGTCTCCAACCCCCCAAAAAGACATATAGAAGTGGCAGCATTTGAATACCGGTGAACTGGTCGAAGGGCAGGAAAAGTCCGACAATGTGAACCAATCAGAAATGAATCCAGAAAATAAAAGTTTATTTTTCGAGAGTACATTTTTTTTGGGAGATTTACTCTATTCCGCTACCGAATTATGTTACATGGTAACCACCATTTTAAAGTCCAATATATTGCTAAATGCTAATCCAATGGTTTCTTGCAAATCTATGAATCAATATCAGCTTGATCAATTTTCGATTTTTTTTTTTTTTTTTTTACCCCTAAATGTCATATGATTTCCTTTTTGTTTTATATTAGATAAAATATAAATGAAGACTAAGAATTGAAGGTTGTGGGGAAAAGCAACTACAAGCAGCTACTTTGGTATTAACAATCCAATGATGTGATCAAACCAAAATTTTTATAGTACTACTATAGTACTTCTACTATTTGTTTCCACGTGAAAATAGTTTCAGTTCAATTCAATTTCATTTATATACCTCCAGATCATAAAATCATTTATCTCAAGGCACTTTACATAGAGACACCCAACATTTCCACAATGAGGGCAAGGGCTTGGCGACAATGGAGAGGATGAAACCTTCAGCAGAACCGGACTCAGAGTGGACGGTCGTCTGCCTCGACCGGCTGGGGTGAAATGAAAACAGGGAACAGGGAAAAAGAAGAGACACAGGAAAGAGAGGGGAGGACAGGACAAGAGGGATACCAGGAAGTGACAGTAGAGACTATATATTTCTCCCAAGTAATGTCAATCCATTAAAAGTATATAATTTAATAGCAGCGACTGCACACCCCCCTTCCCCAAAGTGACTGACACTTCAACAGAGGTCACTCGGTGGCCTTGTGAGGGAGGCCACCAACGCTCATGAGTTAAAAGGTTCAGCGGCTCAGTTGGAGAGACTCTGCAGACGGCAACTGTCGCTGGGTTCTTGGCCACTCAAAGCTTTATGAGCGAGTCAAAGAGAAAGTTAAGAACAGTTAACAGGCAGTTAAAGAAAGCTCATTTCAAAATCTGGAACTAGTGTTCAACCAAAGGCTTTTGGAAGACTCAACGGTCAACTGGGAGAAGGTTCTCTGAGACCAAGATAGAGATTTTTGATCACTGGACTAGACATCAAACTCTGTAAGAGTCTGTGGTGGTGTGGCAGCATCACGCTGCGTGACGCAAAGAAATGGTCGGCTTGTAAAGGAAGAGAGTAAAACTAAATGTAGTAAAATATAGAGAAATCTAGGATTTGGTTAGATTGGTTTGTAAGAAAATTTGGGACTTGGACAATTTGGGGGAAGACCATAAGACACAAAAATGGTGTCCACGAGTCATATATTTCTAATGAATCGACATTACTTTGTAGAAAATTGTTCTCACTTCGACAATTGAGAGGTTTTTGTAAAAGGTGGATATGACATATTATAGACATTTGATTCAACAGCTCAGTCATAAATAACCCCGTTACAAAGCTGATAATGTTCTGCCATTCAGAGGAAGTCGTGTTCATTGTGTTGCACTCGGAAAAGTGATTTAAGATGCCACGTGAGAAACGATAATGCAACTTTCTTTTTGACATAAATAATAATTTCAGGTTTTTCAAGGCCCCAGGAACTTAAAATAATGGTATTTAAAGTCAGTTGAAACTGTGGCAACAAATGAAGTTCATCTTTTATTGCAACAAATGTCAGTCCTGAATGTGAGTCCTGAATAAACTGACTGTTAACTTACGGTTAGTTAGTTCAAACGCGATCAACGTAATTACTTCCCTGTGTGAACTATATGATAAAAGATTATAACCCCAGAATGGAAAGATCGGAGTCAACAAATAACCAGAAGGTTAAAAAAAAAAAATTAAAGTTTTAGTAAAGCTTTTTGAGAGATTTGATGTAAACGCAGACCCCACATTGCCACGATTCAACCCAGCAGCACATAGTAGGTCAAAACAAGAGGTGGTGGTGGTGGTGGTGGTGGGGGTGACCTCTGATCTCCTGTCTCTCTCTGTCTAATCCTTGACAACGAAGAATCTAGGAGCTGAGAGAGGACCGAGATATATGGCTTGAAACCCCCTTCCCTCAAACCTCAAACCGCACTGTCTTTATTCCCATCCTTCCGTTTCTGCAGCGCATCCCCCTCCCCTGCCTTCCCCCCCCCCGACGACCCTTCACTTCCATTTTGCTTGCACCTCTTTCTCCCTCAACACGAACCACCCTCCACCCCCTCCACCCATCAAACATTTTAGCGTTTTTGCAGACAAACATTGGATAACTTAAGCAAACAAAAAAGACTTCTTAAGTCCAAAATTCCGTTAGATCAGTGGATCTTTGTGCTGAGAAAGGATCAACAGGTGCTGGTCTCACTTAAAAATGATTAAAAATTAGAAGTTTGAAGGGCCAGGATGAAACAAAAGAGACAATAGGCATAAAGGCTTGGACAAGAGACGCTAACGTAAGATGTTGAATTAAAAGTCGACAGAGCACCTCTTGGTTCGGTTGAGGGAAAGAAAAAAAACAAGCAATAGCACGGATTGCCGATCTGTAAACAGGGATCGTAAATCTCTTGTAAATGTCTACAGATTATTAATCCACAAACAAAGCTGTAAACCACGCACACAGATTTGCAAACCGAAAATACAGATTTACAAACGAGGGTGTAAACTGATAAGAGTCCTCCTCGCTCCGGAAATATAGAAGCGGCAATGTTTTTAAAGTATTCACAAATTCTGGTCTTGTATAAAAGCAGTAAAAGGTGGAAAAAATTGTTTTATAAAGACCATTTGATTTAATCCAACACAACAACTTAGTCATACATAAGCAAAGCTTAACGCAGATAGCAAAGATTCTGGATGTAGTCTGGCACAGAGGAAGCAGGGTGAAGGTTTTTTGGTTTGACTCTGGCATAGTTAAGGTTACCACACTACCTAAAAAAGTAAAGGTAAGCAAGGTAAAGGCTTTTGACGTGACTGTTGTGGATTTTGGACTCTTTTTGGGGCAGTAATGGCTAATTCCGTAATTGTTTTTTGGCAAATTTTGCAAATTTGGAAATTTTGCAATGTCCAAATTTGGTTTTGATTTACTTTCAGTTGACAGTTTTACTCTCCAGTGCTTCTACGAACATGAAGGGCAAACCTGTAGTAGGTTACATAAATGTCCAGATCTATTGGTTTGGACTTTAAATAGACTTTATCCTGCCACCTCTCAAGTTGAATAAAAGCCCTTATTCACCCTTTAGGACTGTTGTACTCAGACATTTCTGTCAGTCACCCAGTAATCGGAAGCCCTGCGGTTCAATTGTCGTCTCCTTCAGTCTATATGTCGGAGTGATAATCAACTGATCGAAACACTAGAACAGTTCAATTTTTCTAGTGTCCCTCACATGAAACCTGACCTTGTACTTTTATAGAAAACATGCCAGAAAAACCAAAAAGGAGGGGAAAGAATAAGAACTGATGTATTGACATAACTACAACTGCAGGTTTGTCGTATATGCAGATGAGTCTTGGCTGTTCCTGGTTACTGTATGTACATATTCATACATACAGTATGTTATCTATACTACAGCTATGCTTAGTATTGTCACAAGGAGACTGGAGCCTTTTGAAAGTTGACATTGGCCAGAGATCAAACCATCATGCGCAGGTGCACCGCAGTTAATTCCACTAAAATCATAGGCAGAGTTTAATTGATGACTGTATAAACCTGAAACAAACTATATTTCTCATACCACTCAGATAAAACATTCAGGCCTTGTCAGATTAGGAACAGCTCGATATTTAATCATTAAACTTGATTTCGCAAGCCAAGTCTGTGCCATGTGTTTGACCATAAAAGAGAAACTTAGACTTACTTCTTTCACTTTTGTTTTTAGCTGTCTGTCCCTTATAGAGTTGAGAGAAGGTCAGTTTATCTCAGGTCATTTCCTATTTTTGAGTGGGGTGAAACTTTCCACTGATAAAAAAAAAAAAAAAAAAAAAAACATTGCTTAACTTGTAAGCACGGCAGTACGATTCTTCCAAATAGCCCTCTATTGTGATTCATCCACAACCAGGATGCAGAACAGATTTTTATGGAAAGATTTTTATCTTTATTGGGCTGCAGTTCATTTCATAATTGTGCTCTATTTACATTACATTCTTGCTTTGTGTCCTTGCAAGAAATGCCTACTTCCTATTGCCTACTTAAAGTTATGATCCAGAATAAGGTCCAGGACTGGACCATCATATATACATACTAATAGAATAGAATAGAATATTTTTATTTGTCCCACAAGGGGAAATTTATCTGTTTGACACATAAAAAAATCAGCTGGTTATTGCAATGACTTGCAAGAACTCCTCTGGATGTAGTACGACCAAAAGCTAACAGCAAGCAGCTCAACAGCTGCTTAGTGAAACTGATGTGCAGGTCTTGTTAGCCTCTGTCCCCTGACAGGTCTCAGTGAGACACATGATGCTGCTCTGTAGGCTGGTCAGCACCGTGAGTTCTTCATCTTATGGGGAGAGATCGTACATTTCCCGTAGTTACAGACATAATGATGGTTTGTACCTTTGGTTTGTTCATATTTCTTGTTCCGTGAAGTGAGAAGATGCCGATCGGTGATGAGATATGTCGCGGCAGAATTGGAAAGTGGGGAAGTTTGTTGATGTATTTGTATTGTTCATTGTCTCATATCAGGATGTTGCTGCTGCACACTACCGAGGACAGGCGTCTCGGTTCTGCTTCCTGTCCCATCGTTGTTTTTTTTTTTTTTTGTTTTGTTTTTTGATAGCGTGAAGATTAGGAAGGAAAGACTCCTGGTCGTCTGTAATCTAACTTCCTAGATAAAGTGTCACGCAAAGAATATACAGTAGTTCTGCATAGTTGGAGAAAAACAGGTTTTTAAATGGAATTAACTACAAAAAGTGCTTTTTGATCATTTCTATCTATGTTTTTCAGTTGCCAGTGGCCTTCAAATTTTCAATTTGGTGCAAATTTTCATAGAAAATGATCAAATGACCAACTTTAACAACCATGGTTTAGAGTGTTCAAGACTGTTTTAAAAGTAACGCAATCAAATTCAAATTCAGTAGGACAAATGATGACGCTAGCGTATTGTGTTTCCGTGTGTTACTAAGCATTTTGACAGTAATCAAGAGATTACTTGTTTTTGTTATATCATCACACACATGATTATGCAACAGTTCCATATGCATATGCTCCTTATCCATAATCTTCAAATGAACGACAGGATATCCTTATGGGATTAACGCAGACCAGCATATGTTTCATATCCTGCACACACACACACCCACATATACATGCTAACACACGCGCACACACACCCTCCACCACTACCCCACCCTTCCTCTCTCTGGCGTTGAGCACAACCCCCCCCCCCCCCGCCAAACACCCGTTCAGTAAGCAGATGACCGGGCTCTTCTTGGCCCACTTACAGAACAATAGACGGACTAAAGGTCACATACACAAGACTGTGGGAAGAGACGGGAGGATGGAGGGTAAGAGAGGGTTGAAAGGATGAAGCGATGGATGAAGGGGGCTGGGAGGTGGAGGACAAGGAAAGATGGGAAGGTGGGGGGGGTGAACTCTTTATTAAGCTTTAAGTGTCTGTAGATGATCACGTCCGACTTTCCTCTTGACCGTGTTGTTGGTTTTCTTTTGAGTTTAAATCTATTTTCACGTAATGTTGTCCAGTTTTATTTCCAATTATTTCTTAATGAATTTCACATGTAGATAAGCCGCAAGCGGCGGGGGCGATGCGTCACACAAGGCAACCTGTCGGCGGGTATCCTCTAAACTTGTCTGATCTCATTATCTTATCAGTACACTGTAGATAACCGCTATTCATAAAACTGCAGTGTTTGTGTTGCATACCTTTGACCCGGGAAATCCATATATAGTCTTCCTGCTGAAGAAAGGCTAGATATGGATTTCTAGGTAAAACATAACTTACTGAAGTGAACTGAAAGTTTTTGCAATGTAATTCATACAGTATAGGTTATTTTACAATTGTTGGGGATGGAGCCAACAACCTCATATGTTCATGCAAAGCAGCTTGCAGGAATGTTGGACTTCTTATCTGTCCAGAAAATCAGATGCTTTCGCTCACACAATGCGTTTGATGGACAGAAGGAACACATGAGACGTGCATGGGCGTGAAAGTATGTGTTCTGAAGAAACGGGCCGGATTTATATACATATGTACTGTGTAGGTGTGCTCATGGTAGTGCTGTAATCTGCTTCAAGTCAATGCGGGTTTGTCGCACTTTGTTGAAGTTGAACGATACAACAGATACACCATATCTCAGTCCCAGTTGCTTCCAACAAAGTTCCAAAGACATGTCAAGGTAGCCTGGGCCCATACCGCCCATACTGCCTGTGACCTTACACGCACTAGTCAAGCGACAGTCAAAAACATTTGTTTGGTAGCTCTAGGTAGCAAAAAGTAGCAAACTACAATTGGGTGAGGTTTTCCGTTTCCGTCGCTACGCATACGTCATCATAATCAGTGGTCTGATTGGTTGTACCTCTGTAAAGTAGTACACAGAGGCGTTCAACAAACGCCGGTTGATCCCACCACTGAGAACTTCACATCTATGGGACCTTTGCCAGACCAAGCTCCATCTATGAGCCTGGTGCCCCAGCCAATCTAATGTCAAGGTGCATCTAAGAAACACTGACAGCATGTTTCAACGTCTACATGTTTCTAAAAACATGAATGGCCACACAACTTTGTTAGACGTCTTCCAGGCTTTGGAAGAGTGGAGTCAATAATCCACGGAACCATATTCACTACTTCCCGGTGCAGGTTCTTCCACTAATTCTGTGGTGCAGCTCTCAGTTTTATAACTACTCAACTTCCACTCTATAATTCTGCCATTTTTATCTATATTCTTGATCAGATTGCAGGCCCTTATGTGATGGTTTTTCAAAAGTTAGAATCTAGCCAGGTTTTACAACAAAGAGAGATGCCATTTTGGAAGATAATATGAACTACTCATGGTTCAAAGTCATTACATATCCCCTAAACTTATTGTCAATACTTGGGTTTCCATGGTAACCAACAAGAGCCTACTTGAAGGTCTTTACAAAGATATTCAACCTGTCAATGTCAAAGTCCATGATCCCATCCTGTTACTATCATATTATCACCAAAATATCTGTCATCAGCAACCTGGTCTACTTATTCCACTTATTACTTAACAACATTAAGTTTGCAGGTGAAATGACTCGTCTCTAAAGCAGACGATACAGCCTACACAAGTCCAAATTATTATTTTTTTTTTTTTTCTCAAAATATTGCATGTTGTGCGTCAACGCGTCATGTGGATCGCCACCGTTTTCATTGTTTCCCATCTATCAGGAAGTAGAGCAAGTCATCCACAAATCAGAAGGTTGGTGGTTCGATTCCTGGCTCCAAGGTCACAAGTGTCTTTGTGCTATGCATACATCAGACCCTCCAGGATTTCGCGAAATCACAATCGCAACACATTAACACAAATTCAGTTAATCCCTGTGAATTCTGGTCTGGGCGAACTTGCAATTTTGACCAATCATCACAACGTTTCGGCAACATTGAGCCATACATCAGCAGAATCACTTCCTTGTTTTTTTTTTTTTTTTTTGGAAGAAGCAGGAAACGTGCAGGATAAAGATGTCTCACATTTACCTAAAAAAAAAAAAAATAACCGGAAGGACCATGAGAAACAGTATCTGGGCATATTCACAAAATATGCCCAAGTTAAGCTAACGTGGTTTTGCTGGAAAACGTGACTTTGTTAGCTAACTTTGCTACATTCGCTCACTTGGCTAAATTGGCCAAATTGTCCACGTTAGCTAACTAACACTATATTGGCTAACTTTGCTACATTCGCTAACTTGGCTACATACATTTGACTTGCTCCCACAACTTTAGTGCCACAAAATGCCTAAAAAAAAAGACTTGTTTAGCAACTTTTATTGCAATTTTTTAGGCCCATGAAATCCTGAAGGGACTGATACATATATATAGAAACACCATGAAAATGTCAGGTGAATGTCAACAGTACTGTTAAGTCAGAACTTCACAGATAAAAGACAAACACATGTGCAGTGGTTAAAATGGGCCGTAATGGTCCAGAGCGGCGTTCCGTGCTAATGCGAAAGGTTTTTTTTCATACATGTGCGATAGTGCCATATATACTATATATGTTGCTCTATAGTGCTATAAGGCTATAATGCTAGTGCTATAAGAGTAGCGTAGCTCTGGTCCTAGGCCGCACTTTAAAGTCCCACTTTAATACCTGGTCACGCATAATGTAAATGTAAAATTAGGGCAGATGTTGACTAGTTTTATTGCATTTTCTAAATGTGCTTTCTTTACAGTTAGCGTCTGCAGTGGTGACTAGCACGTGATTAACGTGGAGCATCGTGGGAAGTAGTGGCATGTAGAGGGAGATGCGCTAGCTATGACTGACATTAATGAAATTAGCATGATATTACATGACATTAATGAAATATCGACACATTTTAAGTGCTTTCTTTCCACTCTGGAGGACGACAGAAGCTTAATCCTTTGTTTATCCATTTCCCACAACGATCATGACAACATATATGGCAGTTGATTTTCCTTTTTTTTTTTTTTTTTTGAGACAATCTGTTCATACTTGCTGTTATATTCCATAAAAAAAAAAAAAAAAAACATGAATCAATGCAGATATCGTGTCTTTGTATTCCTGAGCATGTTGGAGCAAACTGGTTCTTTGTCACTTTTCACCCATGTGACGCCTCTTACCCATCCAGCTCCAGCGTTCTGGTTTTCATAGGCATCATCTTTCTTTTTTTTTTTTTTTTTTCTCAGCCCATTAAACCCCCGGCTCAAGCCAAGCTGTGCTGTCTCTTTGTTTCCCCCTATGCTTCAATCGATCTGACATGGCCTGGCCTCCGGCGGCATAATAGCCATCAAGATACACAAGAACCCAGTACAAACTGACTGGCTTAAACAATACCGGCAACAATACCATCACATAAGGACAATACAGGCCAGACAGATTTCATTGAACAAAAGTGCGCAAAAGTGTGTGTGTGCATATGTGTGTGTGTTACTAGTTTGCCCAGCAGGTTGCGCAGGGACCCTCTGACAGTATTTTTGCTAAATTCTCCGTATTGTTTAACATATCCCGTGTCCTAATCACTCTGACAACCACACATACACACAAATGTTGGTCTCTGTATAGTTGTGAGGACACTCGTGGACTATAACTCATCAAAAAGAAATGCCTAATTTTAACCTAAACTTGAATCCAACCATAACCCCAAACACCAAGTCTGTAACACCAATTTGTTCTTTTAGCATCATCTAAAACAAGTTAGCCAACTTTAACTGTTGTTGCTAACTACTTGCTAACTAGTTAAGCTACTTGAAATGAACTTTAACTGCTTTTGCTCACTAGTAAAGTTAGCTATTTGTTGCTAACTTTTAACTGATGTTACTAACTAATAAGATCAGCTATTTGTTGCTAACTTTTAACTGATGTTACTAACTAGTATATTTTGTTGCTAACTTGAACCGATGTTGCTAACTAGTAATGTTAGCTATTTGTTGCTAACTTCCAACTGATGTTTCTAACTAATAAATTTAGCTATTTGTAGCTAACATTTAACGTTAACTTTAGCTACTTTTGCTCACTAGTAAAGTTAGCTATGTGTGGCCAACTTTCAACTGATGTTGCTAACTAATAAAGTTAGCTGTTTGTTGCTAACTAATAAAGTTGGCTATGCATTGCAAACTTTAACTGCTTTTGCTAGAAAAGTTAGCTTGTTACTTGTAATTTCAGCATCTTTAAAGATGGCTGGATGAAGCTTCACAATCAGACAAAGACTTTAATACTTTCAAAGATACTCAAACTAATTTAAACACTGGACAACTGATGCAAAATTTATTTCAGGAACATATTATAGGTATAGTGAGTTGTCATATCAGAACTGAGTCATTATTAGTTAGTGTAGTCAATATTTCTGGCAGATTTGTATAACACCCCTGGATTAGTATTAAAAACAGAAGGCACAAAGGATTGTGCAGGATTACATCACAACAGAACACACTCATCTGCAGAGATGGCCAATATCCAAAGCAAAGCAAGTAGTGATTTGAACATGACATCAAATCAGTTCAACTCACATCCACCAGCACCAAGTTGATCAAGCACCTTTTTCAGTGTTGCGCAGTTCGAGTAAAGAAAAGTCATTACCCTCTAATTTTTCTGTAAAAAAATAAAATACTTCTTTTGCACTGTTGTCTTCACAATGTACAAATGCAGCAGACAACAGGAAGTGATAACATCCCTGACCTCTGTCTGACCTCTGTCAAGTCTTTAATTTGCCCAGATAGTTCACCACATGGTAGAAATTCAGCAGAATTAACCAGAGCACCACCATAGCATTCTTGTATTCTGGTTATATGAATATATGGTAGCTCTGGTTTATATGATGGTTCTCACCAACTGGCAAAACTGTTAAATGTCTTGTGACCTTTTTAATTTGTTTCTAAGCATGTGACTTGTATTTACTTTAAGTCATCTATCTCTGGCAGTAGCTCACGGTGTCTTTGATTAAATGTACCGCTTGTTTTTTAGACTTTGTTCTAGTGAGTGGTAAGAGTGAGAATAATTAACTTTAAGAATACCAGCTTAGTGTTACATTCCAGGTCAATCCCTGATCATTGTGATAATATCTCTAACCTCGCTGTAGGCAACCCTGCGTCAAGTGTTAGAGCAGACAATAGGATTTCTTCAGAATGGAATAGTCATTATGGCAACGTCGTTCCACATCTTATAAGCGAGATCACTTGTGTTAAGTGCACAGGTAGGTCCCTGTCAGCCTTTAAAGTGAACTCAGATTGATAACTGAGCTTTTTTGGCCCATATACTCAGACCACTTCAGGAGGTTGTCTTAGTACGGTTCGCCTAAATTTTGCAGTGGATACACAAGTCCTGGGCCCGCTTCGCCTTTTTTGCATAGTTTTATGCAGGAGCAGTTTCTGATAGGGGCGATGTGGGCTGTTGCCCAGGGCGGCATCATGGGAGGCCAGGGCAGCTTTTATAACGTGTACCGACCGGTTTTCTAATGCCCATTTTCGGCAGCGGGAACTTGTTGGGGGAAATGGGGGGATTCAGCATCTAATAATGCAACTATTACCATAAGTTGGGTAAGTAAATCACGCCAGTAGTTGCTTCCAAATTAAACTACAAAACGGATCTGATATGGTTCTGGCTCTGTGATCCCCCCTGGTTTTTATGACCTGGGTGAAAACTATCCAGAATTGCCAAGCAGTGAATATCTGAGAGAGGACTGAGACCCCATCACAGCTGAAGTGGACCAGAAAGAGAACCCCAGTCCTCTTTCATAATGTGAACACAAACAGAACTGAGTCAGTTTTCTGTTGGTCCACTTTTAGGGGACTGATTTTCGGTTTGTTTAAATGGAACCAAGACATTCCCTCCTCTGTTGAAACCTATGAGGCTGTGTAAATCCAATATATGTAGATAGAATAAATTAGAATAGAATATACTTTATTTGTGCCACCAAGGGGAAATGTATGTGTGTGACAGCATCAAAAAAAATAAATAAATTGACCAAAAAAATCAGGAACATACATTAACAGAAAATAATAAAAGTTAACAGAATATAAATAAATAGAACATACGTAAATAGTTTATATAGAAATTATATAGAAAGGAAGCACGGTTTCAGTGAAATTGTTTTAAAAAGTTTAGGTAAGAAGCAGAAAAAAATAAGATATAAATGAATATATATATATATATAAGAAAAATGATACGCTGCTGTCAAACTGGCTGCCACCACCTGGCTGCAAAGATGCACAAAAGTAGTTGTGAATAAAATTCTTCTCATGTTATATTCAGTTTATATTAGTTTACCAGTGTGTGTTCATATATAGTTATATATATATATATATATATATATATATATATATATTTATATAGTTGATTGGCCAGGGGCCCAGAAGTGTGTTCCTCCCATAGACGTACATACAACATTATTGTACGTACATCATCACATTATTTCTTTCTTTATTTCTATCTATCTGTCATGTCTGATGTTTGTTACGAACAAACCCCGTGAACACAGCTTGATCACTTTTGTTGCGTGCACGCATCATTCCTCTACAGATGTAATGCACTGTAGGAGTGAGTGGCCCTGTTCCAAGATAGGCGGCAGCTATGAATGTGGCGTCTATGTATATACTGTTTGTCTATGGTTCCTCTATGGAGAATTTGGATGGAACCAATGAGAGAGCAGGCTCAGGTCACCTGATTGTCAAAAGGACCTCATCACACACAGCTTAATACTCTCAATTCAAATGAATATTAATGACCCATTGACCTTTACATTTCTGAGTGGTTACAACTGTTCAGTACTTGCGTGTGTATGAATTTACATCATTCATCATCATCTAAAGAATGGGGAAAAAAGGAAATGACCTGTTAACTGTAGCAGCTGTAGCCTTGGAACACTTAAAACAAAATTAAATTATATAAAAAAAACAAAGAATTTGTTATTTGTTGACTAAAACTGAACTTAACTACGGGAAAATGTGTTCAATATAATTTCTGGTTAACCGGGGACATCTGCACCAACAACAGTAGCCATGCCAGCTTTAAGAGATCATATACAATGAGACGCGATCGACGTGTTGTCTTGTCTGAGTCTGAATTGTCGACGACTGTTCAAGCTCCTTGTTGAGCACTGTGCGGTCATAGAGGAAGAGGAAATATGCAGCCAGATTATTCATTTCACATACAGTAAGATGACACACTTCCAGTTTGAGTCAAGCACCTGCTGCTCTGGCTGCACCATGTGGACATCTGGTCCATTCACGAAACTGGGACAGCTTATTGTGGGATGTAGTGTTGAAATCTTTCCTTGTTTTACATCTCAATAGAGATGAATCTATCTTGTACTATTTGCCCATCTGCTTTTGTAATAACTCTTGGGTAACACCGCTTCCATAATACTGTACATTATACACTGGATCACCAGTTTGAAGACAGTAAATGTTTCACTTGTACAAGTACAGAAATACAAGTACAAATGGTTGTATAAACAGTATATTTTTCTTTCTTTTTCCAAGACCTTGAAGAAGCAACCTGGATAAAGTGAAGTTTTCATTTCAAGAAAAAAAGGAGATATACAGCTTGACTTTTTCATGCATCAGAAAGATGTGGTCAAAAACTGTTTAATTCTTTATTATATAATTAGAGGCCGGGCAGTTTAAACTGCCAGAACCCTATTGTTTTCCTGAATCTTCTTCTTCTTCCGAGAAAATCCTACTTCCCATGCGTGAAAACTGACCAAATTCTGCATAAAGGTCCAGTCCAATGCCACATTGCCTCATCTCCAAAAATAGCTCAATAGTCCTGATGGTGGCGCTACAGCAAGCAGTTAAAATTCAACATATTTGAAAATTCACAATAAATCAACCACATATGCTAGAGATTTGCAACTTACACCAAACTATCGCCACAATACTTACAAAAATTTTGTCTATTTAAACCTACAGCAAATTATGAAGTCCATCACTGTATTTTTTTCAAAAACTGTAAAACTTATTAAACCTATCACCTCCTACAGTTTTTGCTCAATTGACACCAAATTTGCTACAGAGCATCTTCAGACCTACACAAACACAAACCATCCACACAGATTTTTCATTGATCAAAAATTGAGTCTACAGTGCATCAACATGTTTGACCATAAACTATATTTTAAATATGTACTTGCAAATTCTTGCTAAATATATTTCTAATTTTCATAACAAAAAATTACAAAATTTTTGAGTCATAGTAGATGATGTTTGGAAAATATCAGAATTTTATCTCAAAACCAGAATTTTTATAGAATTTTGAATTTGGCTCTCATGCAAACAATTGGAGTCAATGCAAAAATGTCATTTTTAAACATTATTTTTTCACTTATGGAGCCAATAAATAATTTTCAAAAACGTGTTACCAACATCTCCATAATGTCTAGATGCAATTTGTGCATTTTGGGATTTTTCTCTTGATAACTGAATATTTGACAGCCGTTTGAAATCTGCCTTTACACACTAACGGCTGCTGTTTTAC
This sequence comes from Polydactylus sextarius, assembly GCA_016801845.1. Classification (NCBI taxonomy): domain Eukaryota; kingdom Metazoa; phylum Chordata; class Actinopteri; family Polynemidae; genus Polydactylus; species Polydactylus sextarius. The sequence goes on from CM028931.1 coordinate 24,173,048, forward strand.
ACACAGGTGACTGACTGTTCGAGGCAATTTGTGAAGCTACATGTGACATTTCCACTTGCCAATTAACTCAGTGAGGTAGAGGATGGTTCTTGGTGTTGAAGATTGTCAATTCAAGCCTTAGCTTGCGGCAACATTTCCATATTTTTGCCTAAAATTGCCCAGCCCCAACTATTACCGCACAACAGCTAAAAATTCTCTGTTAAAATCTTTAATTCAAACCAATTCAAGTGAAAAAGCTGAGACACTGAGACAATCAGATTTATGTCTGCACACCATCTAGCAGCTGACTGCTTTGTTTTGCGGCGCAGCTTGTCACCAACACACTCCTGCTGTTAATCCTTTCAACCTGTTACAGATAAAGCTTGGACACTAGTTCATCAGCAGGACAATCACACCCAATTTGAAAACCTCTTACCCTGACACCCTGTCAGAAACAGATCAAGAGAGAGAGGCTGTAATTAAAGGTACAACTCGACAAGATAAGTTAGAAGTTTATAGTAGATTTATACTGGTAATATACTCAGTGTCTGTTGGGTTCTGCTCAAACGGAAAGGTGTTGAAACATCCATCTCCTGGGACTTCAACCAACCTTTACACAGTACAAAACAAGTCCAACCAGACAGGAAATAACTTTTGGACAAGTATATAGAAGCTGAACTCAAGATATAAACTTTGGTCCAACCCTGAACATACCCAATCCTATCAAATGCCTTCTCCGCGTCCAGGTACACAGCCACTTCTGGTGCGCCCTCAAATGCTGGAGAATGCATCACATTTAAGAGCCTACGGATGTTAGTGAGCGAATGACGCCCTCTTCCAGGAAAATTAAAGACAGGGTCAAATTGAAGAGTCGAAACCAACAACTCTTTGACTTACAATGTTGATCTAATTCAAGTTGAGCTGTGATGCGGTCACCTGGTTGGGTGTGCGGTGTTTGTAAGAGTAAGGTACTGTACGATTGGGTGACTTAAACCAACCTTTACGCAACACACAAGACGTCCAACCCAACCTGACAGGAAATGACCCTGGATCTGTTGTGAGAAAACAGCAAAGATGCGAACAGATTCTCAGCTTACCCACTCGGTAAGTAAGACCAGAACCGGCCAGTGAAGGTTTACAGACTACACCAGTTTCTGTGTGGACTGTACTGCCCCACTAAAGACTGTCCTTTGTTATTCAAACCATAAGACATGGGTAACAAAGGACATCAAAGCCTCCTTCAATGAGAACAAGAAGTCTTTTAGAGATGATAACAGGAAGTAGCTACAGGAAGGTAATTTCATATAAAAACAGATGTTGTTGAGTGATGCGAGGACCTTGACTTGTTTTTGGCCAGACGTTAAAGCCAGTGTGGACAAGACCAACAAACTTAATCTGAGAGCCCGAGCCCTTCCCCCCACGACTCATCTGCTGTCTGCCCCCCTGATCACCCACACCCACTTCTTCTACCCCTCCTCCCCCTCCTTACGGACCTCCTGCCTGCCACCAACTATCACCACCACCACCTCCCCCACGCCCCCAACACCTACTATTACCTCTACCGTCTCATTCACACCTGATCTTGTGAGAATAAAGCTGAAGAGACTCCGAGGCTGCAGCCCCGACGGTGTCAAATCAAAGGTGTTCACAGTCTGCGCTACGTGACAAAGGCTCTCTTGACACTTGTCTCCTTACAGGGGGTCTTTGTGGACATGTAGAGGCTACTACAAATATTTGGGAGTCCGCTAATTTAACAACAACAAGCTGGACTGGTCTGAATGGGAAAAGAAAAATGTTTGTCTGAGAAAGGCTGAGGTTCTTTAAGATGTTGAGGACCCAGCGATGTGGGTAAAGGTGGACATGTGTACACACACACACACACACATATATATATATATACACACACTATAGTACAGTATACTATACTATACACATTCTGTTGTACATACTAGATTATGCATATATGTATATATGATCAACATTCTAACATATGTAGAATACATAAAACTTAAAAAAGTTACGCAAACTAATATAAGTATGAACTATATGTGTGTGTGTAAGAAGAATACTAATAAAAGTGAATGAAAATACCGTATATATATATATATATATATAGTACATTAAAATAAATACAGTCTTTAGGTACTGCAAACAAAATGCACAAGATACTTCCACAGCATGTATTCATTTTTTATTTTTATCTCTTATTTCCTTTAATTTTACACCTATCTAGGGATTTCCGATAATATCGGCCGACCGATATTATCGAACCGATATAAGCGCACTTACGTAATATCTGTAAGGATCGTTAACGGCTATCGTTTTTCCTGCCGATAATCAAAACCCGATAACGTAATGCCAATGGGTTTTGCCAAAATGCGCCGTAGTAAACGCTTGCGTGGTCCTGAGTTGTTTACCGCCGCGCGATTGATGACATCATCAAACAACAACAACAACAACAACAACAACAACAGAGCGTGGCTAGTCGTGACTAACAAGCAGGTAATGTGTGTTGTAAGTTCGCAACAGTAGATATGTGATGTGATGTCAAATTAGTTTTGAAGAAAAATGGCCACATATAGCGGTATCGGCTAATATCGGATTCGGAAAGTAAGTGTTCGGAAAATATCGGACATCCCTACTTGAATCTTTTGTCTGTTTTATATTTTTAAATATCTACCAATACAGTACAGACACACACACATACATGTGTGTGTGTGTGTGTTTCTGGGAGAAAGGAACAGCGACGACGGAGATAAAACAGGTGAAATGAAAGACAAAAAAAAAAAAAAAAAGAAAAGAAAAGAAAAGAAAAGAGAGCTACAGGTTCCAGGCAGCTGGTGTAATTACAGAGCGGCAAGCGCACAGAGAGAAGAAAGGGAGAGAGGGGGGAAAAAACAACAACAAAAAAAAAAAGTTGTCGAAGTTGTTGTGCTGGTTTCCTCCTCTTTCCTGCCTCTGGTCAACCCTCAGCACCTGTTTGCCAGCTGGACCAGCTTCACTGGAAACCACCCCCCCATTTCCCAACAAACACACATTCAAGGTTGGCTTTGTCCATAACCACCCAAAGTAATTTAATCAAATAACCTATTAAAGATCAATTTGAAATTATATGGTCGGGGTCAGCCAATCTTAGACTTACAATCTTCAACACCAAGAACCATCCTCTACTTCACTGAACTACTTGTCAAGTAGAAATGTCACATGTAGCTTCACAAATTGACTAATCCAGTCACTCACCTGTGTGTAAAACAGCAGCCGTTAGCGTGTAAAGGCAGATTTCAAACGGGTGTCAAATATTCAGTTATTAAGAGAAAAATCCAAAAATACACACATTGCATCTAGAAATCATGAAGATGTTGGTAACATGTTTTTAAAAATGTTTCATTGGCTCCATAAGTGAAAAACTGATGTTTAAAAACGCCATTTTTGCTTCAACTTCAATTGTTTACATGAGAGCCAAATTCAAAATTCTATAAAAAATTCTGGTTTTGAGATAAAATTCTGATATTTTCCAAATGTCATCTACCATGACTCAGAAATTTTCTACATTTTTTTTATGAACATTGAAATTGTATTTAGCAAGAATTTGGAAGTACATGTTTAAAATCCAATTTTCAGTCAAACATTTTGACACACTGTAGGCTCAATTTTTGATCAATGAAAAATCTGTGTGAATGGTTTATGTAGGACAGTCCGAAGATTCACTATAGCAAGTTTGGTGTCAAATGAGCAAAAACTGTAGGAGGATCTCTAGCATATATGGTTGATTTGTTGTGAATTTTCAAAATTTTGAACTTTAACTGCTTGCTGTAGCACCACCATCAGGACTATTGAGTTGTTTTTGCAGCTGAGGCAATCTGGCACTGGACTGGACTTTTGTGCAATATTTTGTCATTTTTCACACATGGGAAGTAGGATTTCCTTGGAAGAAGAAGATCCAGGAAAACAATAGGATTCTGGCAGTTTAGGCTGCCCGGCCCCTAACGAATCAACGTCTCTGACTCATATTACATTACGTTATATTAACTCACATTCCTCAAGGTGCAGAGGAGGAGGAAAATCTGATTATTGATCAACTCGAAAGCTAAAACTCAGTTATGCTTCAACGTGTAAAAGAATCCACTGACACATCGAAACAATGCCAACAATTCATGCGTCATAGCATTGTTACCAGACGGTTTGTAGGACTTTCTTTGCTTTCCTCTGCTGTAAAAACTACAACCTACCACTGATATTTATGGAAAGAAGACATCTTAAAGTGACAATAAATGACATGTTCATGTACTTCAGGATACGATTTATCCGTCAACCCCATTCACGGACAAAATGGTTACCCTGACAGTAACAGGGTTGATGAGTTCAAGCTAATTTGCCCCTAGCTAGCTAATGTTCAAGGTCTCAACAGCACATCATACATTTGAAAGGATATTACGTGTAGATATGGTAAATATCAAGATACACAAAATATTATTTTAATCAATATGTTAAAAAGTGGTAACAGGAATGACACTGTATGATGTCCCCACCCCCAACAATCTCATAAAACAACAAAATTGTACATTATAAAAGAGAGAAACTTACTTTTCCCAACAATTTAAGTTCAGAAAGACCTGCTAAAAATGATGATAGATGATAGATGCTAATGTTATGTTTTAAAATTATGCATGTATTTGGTATTATAGTGATCTTATGACAGATTATTTCTCTGGGAAGATGTACTATGAACAATCACTGTTTTAAAAGATCTAACATCATACAATTTTACTTTAAATAGAAAAGGTTGTGTTTTTTTTAATTAACAAACATATTTTTGTATTAAAAGAGACTATTACTTTAATAACTCAACAGCACTGAAGAAACAGATTGTAAAAATATTCACTTAAAACAAATAAAACTCCCTCTGACAGTGGTGACTTTATACCACTCAAGTCAATGGCTTCTTGCTTAACAACTTTATTTAACTTATTTGGTCCAAAAAATAACAAATCCTGAGCACTGTGATAAACATTTTTCAAGGAATATAATGTACAATTAAGCAATATAATCACAAAAAGTAGCTCATCCCCATATGATCAAATATCAAATCATCATAGTAAAATAAAGTGCTACAAAGCTATGATGCTACAATGCTGTTTTTTTACCACCATCACAGAGTTGTTAACATCAACCATCTTGTTTTCCCTCTATTGTTAGTTACTTCATACCTCTTCTGAAATGTAAACATTTATGTCATAATCTAATGTTTTCATATAAAAGAGATGGCGTTGACATGTTATGGTTGTGACAGTAGCAGTGTCCAAAACTATGAACAAGTTTTAGAGAAAATATCAAACTTACAGGAGCTTGAGTGATCTTGAAGCAGTAGAGCTGAAGGTTTGAAAATGGGGTCCTCAGGAATGTAGTTGACCTTGTAGTTGCCTGATTTTATTGCTTTTTATAAATATGTGACGGTGGTGACGACACATTTTTAGCAGCCACAAAATAATAGTAAATATTGTTCAAAACTGACAGTTTGTAGATTTTAAAACATATTTAGCGTCCTGCCTCATTGTTTTCCTGGATCTTCTTCTTCTTCCGAGGAAATCCTACTTCCCATATGCAAAAAATAACCAAACTTTGGACAAAGGTCCAGTCCCATGCCAGACTGCCTCAGCTGCAAAAACAGCTCAACAGTCCTGATGGTGGCGCAACAGCAAGCTGTGGAAGTTCAAAAGTTTGGAAATTCACATCAAATCAACCACATGTGCTACAGATTTACAACTTTCACCAAAATATAGCCCCAATAGTGAACAAACTTTTGTACATTTAAACCTATTGCAAATTGTGAAGTCCATCACTCTGTTTTTTTTTTCAAAAAAACTTATTAAACCTATCTCCTCCCACAGTTTTTGCTCATTTGACACCAAACTTGCTACAGAGCATCTTCAGACTGTCCTACACAAACCATCCACACAGATTTTTCATGTATTGAAAACTGAGCCTACAGAGCGTCAACATATTTGACTGTAACTGATTATAACCTTGATTCTTGATTCACACTGACTGCATTAAACAGGCGTGGCTGGTTAATATGGGCAGGTGGGGCAGCGAGACACAGGTGACAATTAGTGGGCTTTTAAGGAGTCATCCACAGATGGTCCTGCCTCAGTCGACCCCTAGAGGGAGTCATAGGCTAACGCTGAAGATTGGTGAATGATTACAAGCTGTAAATAGAGCTGTGATTTCACCAGCTCCAAATGTACCAGATCCTTACACTCTGCTGAATAACATCAAGACGACACATTTATGTTTGATATACAGGAAGAGATTTGGTGAATGCATCCTTCTCAATTCTGGTACATCTAAAAATCACAACCACTAAAGTTTTACTTTACAAAGATCTTAGTGACACACCACTGAGTGATTCAGACGTTGTCATGTTTGTACATATTTCTTTGAACAAATTGAAATGGATCTTATAGAACAAACCAGATGTGAAGGAAAAATATGTCCTTGTAATAACTGATACATTTTCAAGTTGGACAGAAATATTCCCTGTAGGTCACCCTGATGTTATATCAGTGACAAAAGCCGCGTGAATAGAAATAATACCAAGATTTAGAATACAAGAAAAAAATAGCTATTGTGATAATGGAAGACATTTTGTAAATGAAATAGTAACAAAGATGACACAAAACTTGGAAATACAAGTAAAATATCACTGTGCATATCAGCTACAATCATCAGGATTTACAGAACAATAAAAAGTCACTGATGCAAAGGCTGCTGACAACCCCTACAGCCATAAAAGTGGAAGAACACGTCACAGGACTCACTGTGAAACAGCGCCACCTGTTGGTGAGTAGTGTTACCTGAAGTCTTCTGAACCTACCGTCTCAGTGAAGAACAGAGCAACTGGTTCAAATTTGTCCCCACTGAGAAAAAGTATGAATTTACCAAACTTTACTAAACATTAAGAACAGAAATAATCTTTTATTTATACATTTGTTTATGAAGTCAAATTTACAAGTTGCAAAAAACATTTCAAAATAAAAACAGGGAGTGACACATAAATACTAACATGATACTAAACTAATCAAGACTCCATAAGAGGAAGACGAAGAAGTTTACAAGGAATTATTTAGAAGAGATTTTAAGATCTACTGATTTAACACATTAATATGAAAACTTCTGGAAGTGGAAGAGACAGACATGAACAGACTGAACTGTTCAACAGAGACAGTTTCTCTGACAGGAGGAGACTCTGTCTGCTGATCTCAACACAGAGACACTGAGGAACCAAGTCTGAACCAAAATCCAAACCCAGGATACAGAGGTTCAGTGAATGTGGTGTTGAAGGTGTAGAGGTGGATCAGTGAGTCAGAGGAGACTCTGTAGAAGGACAAAGTACCAGCAGGACAGTCCACATACACTGCTACTCTGTCAAAGTCAGAGGACCTGAATCTCTCACGTTGCTGTGTCATGATGTGGGAGATGGATGTTCGTCTGTTATTGTGCCAAACAGAGTAAACACCATCACAGTATACCAGACTCCAGGACTGATTGTTCCATCCAAACACACAGTCATTACTGTCTCCTTTCCTCCTGATTCCTCTGTAACTCACTGAAATAAAAACACTTCCTCTGCACTCGACCTCCCAGTAACAGCGACCAGTCAGACCATCTCTACACAGCAGCTGATAATGCTGGTCAAACCTCTCTGGATGATCAGGATAAGACTGATCCTCCTCCACAAGTGTCACCTTCCTGTTGTTGTCAGACAGTTTGATGAATCTGTTCACTGTGTTTGTGTCGAGTGTGAGTTCACAGGAATCTGATGAGAGAACAAGACACAATCCAGCTGCAGTTATTGATCATCATCTGTTCAGTTATTGACACATTGATGAGGACTCATGACATCAGTGATCTGAATGAATCATGTGACATTTTAAAACTCCTTTGTTTTCATGAATCAAGTTAAAAACACACTTACACTTCCTCAGACCTGGTGTCAACCATCGGACTCCACCAGGCTCCAACCTGAAAGGAGGAGGAGTCAGACCAGCACAGTCTCTTTCAGCAAACATGGACATTACATCACTCTCATACACACATTGTTACAAACGACAAACAGCACAACATTTAGACAAACACACCTGGATGTAGCATCTCAGACGTCCTGCCTGTAGTTGGCAGCTTCAAGCACAGTTTCAACTAATTATTATATTTTATTAACAGTTGAATTTTTTTCTCTTTGTGCTAAGCTAGGCTTAACATGTGCTGGACCCATCTCTATACACTATATTATCTATATTAAAATAATCTCATGTGTGGTATGAGGAAAGTAAATTACAGCTACTTTGACCTGCAGAGATGTGTCTAAACAGTAGAGATGCACAGTGAGGTACTTGTTTCTCAGCAAAAACAGACAGTGAAAAGATCAGTTGATAGACTGATATCATTCCAGGAAACGTCACAACTTTCACTATAGTTTCAGTGTCTAGACTATACTTGAATACATCACTTTCCTCTTCAGACTATTCATCATAGATTGATAGTTATTCTTATTGATGTCGTGGCTCTGGCTCAGGAGGCAGAGCAATGGTTCAATGGTTTGATTCCCAGTTCCTCTAGTCCACATGTCCAAGTGTCATTGGGACAAATACTGAACCTCAAACTGTCCCTGATGACTGTTCTGTTGGTGTCTACATCTATGTAGATGTGTGTTAAAAGCTCTGTATGTGTAAATGGATGACAGACTTGTAGAGTAAAACACTGTGAGTGGTCTCAACAGCTAGAGCAGTAACATAAATACAGTCCTTTTCACATTTGACCATTAACAAAGACACATCTAATGTAGAGACAGGTCTGACACCAAAACTGGTGATGTGGACACATGAGTGTGAGCTCAGTGATTCTTGAAACTTTGGAAAAAACACGTCCCACTGTGAAAAGTGCTAATTTCTGTTGGAAATTAATAACATTTTCATGAACAAAAGGAATAAAGTTATAATCATGGGGTCAGTTGCACATATGTAAGGTTATTTTAGAGGTTTATTTTTAATTTATATTAATTTAATAATTATATGCTGGTCCATTGCCTACAAAATCAGTTGTCCTTAGATAGAAGATAATCATTTCAACTTGATTAAGAAAAACAAAAAGTAATAATTTAATTGAGATAATGTCTTTACCACATGAAAGACTATATTGTAATATGTATTAAAATGTACAAACTGTGAGTTTTGAACAATATTTACTATTATTTTGTGGTTGCTCAAACTGTGTCGTCACCACTGTCAGATATTTATAAAAAGCAATAAAATCAGGCAACTACAAGGTCAACTACATTCCTGAGGACCCCATTTTCAAACCTTCAGCTCTACTGCTTCAAGATCACTCAAGCTCCTGTAAGTTTGATATTTTCTCTTAAACTTGTTCATATTTTTGGACACTGCTGCTGTCACAACCATAACATGTCAACACTGTCTCTTTCATATAAAAACATTAGATTATGACATAAATGTTTACTTTTTAGAAGAGATGTGAAGTAGCTAGCAATAGAGGTGTGTGTGTGTGTGTGTGTGTGTGTGTGTGTGTGTGTGTGTGTGTGTGTGTGTGTGTGTGTGTGTGTGTGTGTGTGTGTGTGTGTGTGTGTGTGTGTGTCCAGTGCATACTATTATGTTATGTGGCAGCTCGTGTGCATGTCCAAGACAAATTTCCTTCGACAGAATAAATTAACCTTTAATCTTGAATCATTGTACATTATTCCTACTAGTAATGACATGATTTTTTACTATGATGATTTGATATTTGATGATATGGGGATGAGCTACTTTTAGTGATTATATTGCTCATTTGTACATTATATTCCTTGAAAAATGTTTATCACAGTTGCTCAGGATTTGTTATGTTTTGGACCAAATAAGTTAAATAAAGTTGTTAAGTAAGAAGCCATTGACTTGAGTGGTATAAAGTCACCACTGTAAGAGGGAGTTTGTGTGGAAAAACTGTATTTTATTCCATATCATTCATTGTTTAATCATTTAATAGAAAATGTAACCATGTCTTTTGCTACTATGCACTGCTTGATCATAAAAAGGAAAACTATGTTGTATTAGTGAGATGTCAGCAAGGTAGGGTAGGACTGTGGTTTGATAAGAGAAAGCTGTGAGCATGGAGACATCACAGGCCGAAACAACCAACCAGTGACCTTCCTTGGAAAAGATCAAACTGTTTCCTCCTACTCTGAAGCTTCCTGTTCAGGCATATAAGGCTGTGTTAGAAGCTTATTTCTTTGGATTTTCACTTACTCAGTATCAGAGCACTGTGTACTTGGTAACTGACTCCCCTTGCAGCAAGTAAAACTTATCTATCTTTTGAACACATCAACTGCCTCCTCCTGATTGTGTGTTGTCTGCAAATTCATTTCTGGGAGTTTTCCTGACAGAGTTTTATTTGTTTTAAATGAATATGCTTACAATACGTTTTTTCAGGGCTGTTGAGTTATTAAAGTAATAGTCTCTTTTAATACAAAAATATGTTTTCAATATTAAAAACATGACTTTTTCTATTTATACTTAAAGAAAACGATGTTGTATGATGTTAGATCTTTTAAAGGAGTACATGTTAAACAGTATAAAAAATGAACAAAAGTGAATATTCAACATTTAACAGCATGTATGTGTAGTAAGAATGCCTAAATACATATTAGATCAAATAAAAAAATAATGGTTAAATGCACACAGGAGGGGAGGACTAACAAGACACAGGTGATCAGACCCTGAAACATTTTGGCTAAAAAGTTGTATTTTTCAGTTTTAAAAAGGAAATTAAAATATCAAAATATGGATTCTGTGAAGCCTAATCTCTATAAAAGTACACATTGTTTAATTATGTTGTTTTTAATCAAGTGATTACAATCAATGAAAAGTTTGTTTTAGCTCTCTTGTAAAATTCTGAAAATGTCATTTACGCTCCTTATGCTCCAAACCCTGGACCAGTACATTGCTGAACAGCCAAGAAATGTATCTATAATGATATTCCTTCAGATGTTGTAATTTAACTAACTTTTATTATTATTTTTATTATTCAGCATCTCCATGAAGCAAAAAGACAGACATGAAGTGAAAATTCCTCTTCTATCAGTTCTATTGTCTGTGACTGCAGCAGCCTCTCCATACCTGAGAGTGTCCAGTCTCCAGTGTGGATCCTTCAGTCCAGCCGACAGCAGCGTCACTCCTGAGTCTCCTGGATCATTGTAGCTCAGGTCCAGCTCTCTCAGATGGGAGGGGTTGGAGCTCAGAGCTGAGGCCAGAGAAGCACAGCCTTCCTCTGTGATCAGACAACCTGACACACTGAACACACACAACAACACACAGGAAACATCTGTCAACACCTAGTGGGAGGGTTTAGTTGTTACTTATTTTTTGGTTTAGGTCCTGATACTATGTATTTCAGTTACATTTAATGAACAGGAACATTCCTCTGAAGACATGTGAAAATGTCGGTAATAGGCACAATGTTTTTTTTTTGTTTTTTTGTTTTTTGTTTTTTTGTTTTTGTTTTGTTTTTTTCTTTCGAGCAAACTCCTCATAGAAAGTAATTCTCTTCAAGAATCTAGAAAGTTCTGCCAAAGTTACATAGTCCTGTACAGCTTAACTGTTAATAAACAAATGAAAATTAGATTTTAAATAATTATCATTTCAAGAGGTTGATGAATCTTGACCTGAGAGTCTCCAGTTGACAGTGTGGACTCTCCAGACCAGCAGACAGAACCTTCACTCCTGAGTCCTGCAGGTTGTTGTTATTCAGGTCCAGGTGTCTCAGACTAGAGGACTGGGAGCTGAGGACTGAGGACAGAGCTTCACAGCTTCTCTCTGAGAGGTTACAGCCACTCAGTCTGAAGAGATGAGAATGAGGAATTAAAGAAGAAAGGAGTTTATCATCTCTTCTGTTGTAAAGATAGCAGTGTCTTTATATAATGATGAATGAATGCAACTATCTCTGCACTTACAACACTTTCTTAGAGGCTTTAACCACTGGCAGCAGCCTCAGAAGAGCCTCCTCTGAAGCAGAGTATTTCTTCAGGTCAAACTCATCCATATCTTTTTCTGAGGACAGTAAGATGAAGACCAGAGCTGACCACTGAGCAGGAGACAGTTCATCTGTAGAGAGACGTCCTGAACTCAAGGACTGTTGGATCTCCTCCACTAGAGAATGATCATTCAGTTCATTCAGACAGTGGAACAGATTGATGCTTCTCTCTACAGAGGGAGTATCTGCAATCTTCTTCTTGATGTACTGGACTGTTTCCTCATTGGTCTGTAAGCCACTTCCTGTCTGTGTCAGCAGACCTTGTAGGAGACTCTGATTGGTTGGCAGTGAAAGACCAAGGAGGAAACGGAGGAACAAGTCCAGGTGTCCATTTGGACTCTTTAAGGCCTCATCCACAGCACTCTGGTAGAAATCTGTTGGTTCAATTTTGGGTCTAAAAATTTTAGTGAATAGGGAGGTTGGTTGTTGTTGTGACAATAGATTGAGTCCAAAGTTGAAGAAGGTCACATGGACATGAAGAGCAGCCAGAAACTCCTGAAAACTCAGATGGATGAAGCAGAACACCTTGTCCTGGTACAGGCCTCTCTCCTCTTTAAAAATCTGTGTGAACACTCCTGAGTACACTGAGGCTGCTCTGATATCGATGCCACACTCTGTCAGGTCTGATTCATAGAAGATCAGGTTTCCTTTCTCTAGCTGCTCAAAAGCCAGTTTTCCCAGAGACTTAATCATCTTCTTGGTCTTTGGACTCCAGTGTGAATCTGTCTCAGCTCCTCCATCGTACTTGACATTCTTCAGTTTTAGCTGAACCACCAAAAAGTGGATGTACATCTCAGTCATGGTCTTGGGCAGCTCTCCTCCCTCTCTGGTCTTCAACACATCCTCCAGAACTGTAGCAGTGATCCAACAGAAGACTGGGATGTGGCACATGATGTGGAGGCTTCGTGATGTCTTGATGTGGGAGATGATCCTGCTGGCCTGCTCCTCATCTCTGAACCTCTTCCTGAAGTACTCCTCCTTCTGAGGGTCAGTGAACCCTCTGACCTCTGTCACCATGTCAACACACTCAGGAGGGATGTGATTGGCTGCTGCAGGTCGTGTGGTTATCCAGAGGTGAGCAGAGGGAAGCAGGTTCCCCCTGATGAGGTTTATCAGCAGCACATCCACTGAGGTGGACTCTGTAACATCAGTCAGGGTCTCAGTGTTGTGGAAGTCCAGAGGAAGTCGACACTCGTCCAGACCGTCAAAGATGAACACAACCTGGAACTGTTCAAACCTGCAGAGTCCTGCTTCTTTGGTTTCAGTAAAGAAGTGATGAACAAGTTCCACCAAGCTGAACTTTTTCTCTCTCAGCATATTCAGCTCTCTGAAAGTGAATGGAAATGTGAACTGTATGTGCTGGTGCTCTTTGTCTTCAGCCCAGTCCAAAGTGAACTTCTGTGTTAAGACTGTTTTCCCGATGCCAGCCACTCCCTTTGTCATCACTGTTCTGATTGGTCGCTCTCTTCCTGGTAAGGATTTAAAGATGTCTTCTTGTCTGATGGTTGTTTCTGGTCTGTCTGGTTTCCTGGATGCTGTTTGAATCTGCCTGACCTCATGTTCATTATTGACCTCTCCAGTCCCTCCCTCTGTGATGTAGAGCTCTGTGTAGATCTGGTTCAAAAGGGTCGGGTTTCCTGCTTTAGTGATTCCCTCAAACACACACTGGAACTTCTTCTTCAGGTTAGATTTGAGTTCATGTTGACACCCTGGAGCAAAAGTTACTGAATAAAGAATAATAAAGAAGATTAGTAAAAATTGAGTAGATGACATCTCGGTGCCATGTCCATCATAATTTTAGACAAATCCTCTTACTGTTCAGCAGTCGGTCAGCCAGCTCCTCCTGCTTCATCCTCCTCAGGAAGTTCACGGTGATCTCCACTAATGACTCTTTGCTCCTCCTCTGATCTTCATCCTCACTGTCACTCTCTGAGCATTCTGGGTAATCTGGACTCAGAAGTTTCTGGATCTTCTTCAGCTCGTTCTTCACAAAGGTGACTATGTGGTCCTCAAGCAGCTGGATCAAAAGACCATATGAATGACACAATCAAACTAAAACCATGGAGCCAAACATCAGATCCATGTTGGACCAGTCCACTGGTGTAAAAAGTGCAGCATGGAGATGATTGTGAACAGAACAGATGTAAAAGTGTTTGTTATACATGTACAGACCATAAATATGGAGTCCAGTTGTGTGTGATGCTGCTGGGCAGACTGAGTCCTGGGAACCTCGGGGCTCTCCTGGTCCACACTGTGGAGAAATCAAGAAGAATGAGTTGACATGACGTCTGTCCACACAGAGACAGACACAAGGTGAAAGTCCATGAAGTGATGTTAGCTGTGAACAGTGAATCAGATGACTTCCTGTAGAATATTTTATTTAATTTCTTTTTTAGTTTATGTATTTTTAATATAAACAGTGTACAAGAAGAACATTAGCCTTGTGTAAAACAAGGAAAGATGCATTGCACCAGGTTACAGCAAAATCATGTTACTTTCCACCTGTACTCCCTTGGCAGGTAGGTGTTATGAACATAAAATATACAAAAAAAATATACAGGAGCTCACCAAAGGCCAATATAGTTAAAGCATAGCCTACTAATTCATTTACAGGACATTCTGTTGGGACATTATTCCACTGATTTACAGCCACAAAAGAAAAGGATGATTTTCCAAATGTAGTTTTACATTGTGGGATACTGTATTCTCCCCTAGAGACTGATCTAGTTGTACATGTTACCGTCTTGGAGCACAGAGAAATTAGTTTTTTTTAGTGGTGGGGGAGCAGCATTATGTATGATTTTGAAAAGTAGGCAAAGGTTTGCATGCTTAATTAGGTTTTCAAAATTCAATATATTATATTATTTGGTATAAGTGGTATAAGACAGTGGTGATGCAAACATTTTTTCTTGTCATGAATCTTCATGGCACTTTTGTATAGTGAGTTGAGAGGTCTTAAGCCTGTTTTACAAGCCTGTGACCAACTAGTGATGCAATAGAAAACATAGAATATAAGCTGCTATCCAGTGAATATCATAACATCTGTCAAATATCCAACCTGAAACTAACTTCACTATGGTGGATAGGATGGTCAATCAGTGACAGTTATAAAAACCGTTAACAGTCCACTCTACAAACACCTGGCAGGAAGATGAAGAAGACCTCAGAAATATAGAAAAAGAGAAAACAAGATAAAACTGTTTTTTGAAAAATAGAATCTCCACTGTCAGATAGGAAATAGAAAAATTAAATATCTAGAAATAAGAGGAAAGTTGAGCGTATAAATACAGTACATTAAATAGTTGGAATAAATAATCAAAGTCTTATTGTCATTTACAACTTACATCTGATCAGATGATGGACACTGTTCTTTAAATTTGATGTAAAACTCCTTTGACCAGTCACTCTTCATGGACACACAGCTGGGTTCTGGTTCTTCCACTTTCCTCCTGAAAGACACAGATTATAATCTGCTTTGTGACCAGAACAAACCAGTTTCACTGCTGTTATGTTCTGAACTATAAGATAAGTGTGTTTTTCTGAAGAAACAACATGTTTCATTAAGTTCAGAGTGGATCAATGTGAAAACAACACAAGATAATAAAACCATCAGAGCTGCTTTATGTGTGTGTAGACTCTCAGCAGTGATATGATACCATGAAAAAGTGTAAGTGAAGAAGATTAATGTTGTAAATAAACTCATTTAATAAACACGTGGATAAACAGCTGTTTAAACAACTGTCAGTAACATAACGTTGGTGACACATTACCTCTCTGTAGCAGAGGGTTGTTGATTTTTAAAATTAATGGAGCCTTGAATTGAGCGGTTGCTCTTCAAAGACACACAACTGAGTCCAGGTTGAAGTCCAGGTTCTGGTTTACATTCAGGTTCATCCATGTTGCTGAATGAACCTTCACCTGTAGAGGGAACACAAATCATTCATCAGCACATCAACTGAAATCTTCGTTTCCTCATTTCTACTGTACAAATATCAGCTGTGAATTTATTTCACCTCAAAGCTCCAGTGACATCCAGTCATTTCACTGCCACTGAAAATCATCTGAACACATTCTACATCTGCAACATCTGCACTCCCACGATGATAAACCATGAAAACTTATTATCAACTGGCTGAAAGAAATAGTTCTAAAGTGATATTACCTTTCAATCATTTTCTTTTTTTCTAAATAAAAAGGTGGATATGAACCAATGTCAACCTGGAACTTTATCAGTTGTACTCATATCATGACAGTAGTGTATTTTTAATGTGAAGGAACTAGTTAGCAGGTAAAGTAACTAGTAAAGTAACACTGACGTTCTTGGTCACTAGTTTAGTTAAGGAGGTGACATTGGTTGGACGTTTGACGTTCGGCCTCGACTGTCCCCACATCCTCGTGTCCCCGCAAACCAAAGTGTGGTGACGTCATCAAACGTTACATAAGGTTCACACTGTCGTCCTACATCACTCGAAAACCATACATTTGTTGTCGGTATCACTCTACATGTAAAAACAACCGCAGAGCTTATCGTCCGTTTTTTAGCGCTACTGTCTGAGTGAGAGACCGTTGTCAAATGACACATTTTACCTGTGCACCAGCTGTTAAAATTAACAATATTCTGCAAAACTCAATGAAATTATGTGTTGTAATTGCTGTAGTACTTTCCAATTCATTATTGCTACTTACTACAGGTGTTTTGTTTGTTTTTGCTGATGTCACTTAGACAATCATGAAGGTTGATCAAGCGATTTATTAAAAATATTCACCATGAAACAACATTTTTCCAGTCTGATTACTCTAGTACCTCCCACTGTATAGCTGCTACTTACTACAGGTGAAATTTTGCTAAAATGGCACCAAGATTTTTTGTTGACTTTTAGCAAATATTTTTTTTTTATAAATAACCCAGTGTGTGCCTTAATTAAGTGGTATTTTATTTCTTACCTGTAGTAAGTAGCAGCTATGCACTGGACTAGGCTACACAAGAGAAGTGATTAAAAATTCCTTAAAATTCAACAGAAACCTTCATCTATAATTTCTCTCTTGTAGTAGAAGCAACATGTGAGCATGGAGTGATTGAGCATGTGTGATGTATTGAGTGACTTTGATGGTCCTGTATTGCTTATAAGTAATGTGATTGAATTTTTAGTGCAATAAAAAGTCCTCAAAATTCAACAGAAACCTTTATCTATAATTTCTCTCTTGTAGTAGAAGCAACATGTAAGCCTTAATGTATAGAGTAATTTTGGTTACCCTGTTTTTCTTTGGAGTGACGCTACAGAAGATTATGTTCAATAATAAAATCCTCAAAATTTACTTAAACATTTTTCTGTCTCTGTTGTAGTAGAACCAACAAAAGAACCTTTAAAAACAAGGGGATTTTGGTTGCCTTGTTTCACTTAGGAAAGACGTGAGGCAATATTTTACGCGGATGGTTTTCATTTTGAAAATTTGAAACTCCTCACAACAGTGGTTTCCTATTGACTCCCATGTAATTCGCCTGTGATGGAGGACGAAACGACTGCATAAAAATGATATTGTACTTCGTTGTCTTGTGACGATTGTAATCAATGGTTTTATGTAAGAGTTATACGTGTTGATCCTGTCATTCAATACAAATTAAAGTAGGTTGTGTACTGCAGTGTGTGCATAGTCTGATCTTTACTTGTAAATCAAGTCCATTCACCTCCTTCTTCTCAGTGACCTTGTTGTAAAATTCCTCCCTATCTTGTTGAAGTTTTAAAGTCTTTCAGTCTCAGTAGAGATCATTGTAACCGACGCATGGACTCTAGTACGCCCCCTTCCTTGAGGCAGAGGTACTGTTTGACTTCCTTTATGTCAGATCAGCAAGACTAAATATATTCTACACATAGGAGAAATACATCACTTATTCCATGTAAACAAATTACATATAATGAACATTAAAAAAACAAAAGAAATCATCATTGATCATTGATTATCACTGATATTGAAAAAGTTCAAGATCGGTTCAAGTTTCTCAATATTCAACAGTATTACGCAACAATATTCACTTTACACTCATATGACACAGAGAAAAGAAGGAAAACTTCATCATGTGAAGCTGAAAACACAAAGTCAAAACATCAACATCCAGCGTCGTCCTGACTTTACTGTTACAGCTCTGACACGGTTACTGTATACCAACATGTATAACACGTACCTTATATGTGTAAGTTGTTATAACATATATAACAACTTTATATCAACATTATAACAACATTATAGAAACTGGAGCGACACATGACTGAGCTGAGGACATGTGTTTATGAGGAAAACATGTAAAAGTGTTCACATTACCTTCACACGGAGAAAATAAACTGTGTCACTACACGGATCAAAAGTTAAACTGAACAAGAAAAGGGGAAGTGCATCATGAGGATGGACGGCAGTAGAGGTGATGGTTCCTTAAAATAGGGATTTGTTCCTTATTGAACAGACACAGAACTGGTCGTTATGACCAAAGTTCTATATAACGTTATTTAGTTTCACATGTTTTTTTTATTTATTTATTTATTTATTTTTCTTAGTCTAAAGTTACTGCACCATTAAATAAGTAAGTAATAATAATAAATAATAATAAAATAGTAATAATTTAATTGAATAATATCTTTACCACATGAACAAGTATATTGTAATATATCTGCTGTGCAGCAATGGGTGGGGCCAGGTAATTTTAGGCAAAATTAGGCAATTCTGAGCAACAAGCAGAGTGTGGGAAGATGAAAGAAAGGTAGTATTCTAATGTTAATGTATATTTTAAATCAGTTGAGGCTTGAACTCACAATCTTCAACACCAAAAACCATCCTCTACCTCACTGAACTCACAGGCAAGTGGAAATGTCACATGTATCTTCACAAATTGACTAATCCAGTCACTCACCTGTGTACAAGACAGCTGTCAAAAATTCAGTTATTAAGAGAAAAATCTGAAAATACACAATCTATACTAATACACATCTAGACAGCATGGAGATCTTGGTAATGTGTTTTTTAAAAATAGTTCATTGGCTCCATAAGTGAAAAACTGATGTTTAAAATGACATTTTTGCATCGACTCCAATTGTTCGCATGAGAGTGAAATTCAAAATGCTGTAAAAAAAATAAATAAATAAATAAATAAAATCAGCTTTTGAGATCAAATTCTGATATTTTTCAAACATCATCTACCATGACTTTTTTTTTTTTTTTTTTTTTTTGAACATTGAAAATGTATTTAGCAAGAATTTGCAAGTATATGTTTAAAATCCAGTTTACGCTCCAACATTTCGATGCACTGTAGGCTCAATTTTTGATCAATGAAAAATCTGTGTGGATGGTTTGTGTAGGACAGTCTGAAGATGCTCTATAGCAAATTTGGTGTCGATTTGAGCCAAAACTGTAGGAGGAGATAGGTTTAATAAGTTTTACAGTTTTTGAAAAAACAGAGTGATGGAATTCATAAATTGCAATAAGTTTAAATGTACAAAAGTTTCTTCAGTACTGCCGCTATAGTTTGCTGAAAGTTGCACATCTCTAGCACATATGGTTGATTTGTTGTGAATTTTCAAAATTTTGAACTCTGTTTTTGCAGCTGAGGCAATCTGGCACTGGACTGGACTTTTGTGCAATATTTTGTCATTTTTCACACATGGGAAGTAGGATTTCCTTGGAAAGAGAAGATCCAGGAAAACAATAGGGTTCTGGCAGTTTAGGCTGCCCGGTGCCTAATGAATCAACGTCTCTGACTCATATTACATTACGTTATATTAACTCACATTCCTCAAGGTGCAGAGGAGGAGGAAAATCTGATTATTGATCAACTCGAAAGCTAAAACTCAGTTATGCTTCAACGTGTAAAAGAATCCACTGACACATCGAAACAATGCCAACAATTCATGCGTCATAGCATTGTTACCAGACGGTTTGTAGGACTTTCTTTGCTTTCCTCTGCTGTACAAACTACAACCTACCACTGATATTTATGGAAAGAAGACATCTTAAAGTGACAATAAATGACATGTTCATGTACTTCGTGATACGATTTATTTGTCAACCCCGTTACGGACAAAATGGTTACCCTGACAGTAACAGGGTTGATGAGTTCAAGCTAATTTGCCCCTAGCTAGCTAATGTTCAAGGTCTCAACAGCGCATCATACATTTGAAAGGATATTACGTGTAGATATGGTAAATATCAAGATACACAAAATATTATTTTAATCAATATGTTAAAAAGTGGTAACAGGAATGACACTGTATGATGTCCCCACCCCCAACAATCTCATAAAACAACAAAATTGTACATTATAAAAGAGAGAAACTTACTTTTCCCAACAATTTAAGTTCAGAAAGACCTGCTAAAAATGATGATAGATGATAGATACTAATGTTATGTTTTAAAATTATGCATGTATTTGGTATTATAGTGATCTTATGACAGATTATTTCTCTGGGAAGATGTACTATGAACAATCACTGTTTTAAAAGATCTAACATCATACAATTTTACTTTAAGCTTAAATAGAAAAGGTTGTGTTTTTTTTAATTAACAAACATATTTTTGTATTAAAAGAGACTATTACTTTAATAACTCAACAGCACTGAAGAAACATATTGTAAAAATATTCACTTAAAACAAATAAAACTCCCTCTGACAGTGGTGACTTTATACCACTCAAGTCAATGGCTTCTTGCTTAACAACTTTATTTAACTTATTTGGTCCAAAAAATAACAAATCCTGAGCACTGTGATAAACATTTTTCAAGGAATATAATGTACAATTAAGCAATATAATCACTAAAAGTAGCTCATCCCCATATCATCAAATATCAAATCATCATAGTAAAATAAAGTGCTACAAAGCTATGATGCTACAATGCTGTTTTTTTACCACCATCACAGAGTTATTAACATCAACCATCTTGTTTTCCCTCTATTGTTGGTTACTTCATACCTCTTCTAAAATGTAAACATTTATGTCATAATCTAATGTTTTTATATAAAAGAGATGGTGTTGACATGTTATGGTTGTGACAGTAGCAGTGTCCAAAACTATGAACAAGTTTAAGAGAAAATATCAAACTTACAGGAGCTTGAGTGATCTTGAAGCAGTAGAGCTGAAGGTTTGAAAATGGGGTCCTCAGGAATGTAGTTGACCTTGTAGTTGCCTGATTTTATTGCTTTTTATAAATATGTGACGGTGGTGACGACACATTTTTTTAGCAGCCACAAAATAATAGTAAATATTGTTCAAAACTGACAGTTTGTAGATTTTAAAACATATTTAGCGTCTGCCTCATTGTTTTCCTGGATCTTCTTCTTCTTCCAAGGAAATCCTACTTCCCATATGCAAAAAATAACCAAACTTTGGACAAAGGTCCAGTCCCATGCCAGACTGCCTCAGCTGCAAAAACAGCTCAACAGTCCTGATGGTGGCGCAACAGCAAGCTGTGGAAGTTCAAAAGTTTGGAAATTCACATCAAATCAACCACATGTGCTACAGATTTACAACTTTCACCAAAATATAGCCCCAATAGTGAACAAACTTTTGTACATTTAAACCTATTGCAAATTGTGAAGTCCATCACTCTGTTTTTTTTTTTCAAAAAAACTTATTAAACCTATCTCCTCCCACAGTTTTTGCTCATTTGACACCAAACTTGCTACAGAGCATCTTCAGACTGTCCTACACAAACCATCCACACAGATTTTTCATGCATTGAAAACTGAGCCTACAGAGCGTCAACATGTTTGACCATAACTGATTATAACCTTGATTCTTGATTCACATTGACTGCATTAAACAGGCGTGGCTGGTTAATATGGGCAGGTGGGGCAGCGAGACACAGGTGACAATTAGTGGGCTTGTAAGGAGTCATCCACAGATGGTCCTGCCTCAGTCGACCCCTAGAGGGAGTCATAGGCTAAAGCTGAAGATTGGTGAATGATTACAAGCTGTAAATAGAGCTGTGATTTCACCAGCTCCAAATGTACCAGATCCTTATACTCTGCTGAATAACATCAAGACGACACATTTATGTTTGATATACTGGAATAGATTTGGTGAATGCATCCTTCTCAATTCTGGTACATCTAAAAATCACAACCACTAAAGTTTTGCTTCACAAAGATCTTAGTGACACACCACTGAGTGATTCAGACGTCGTCATGTTTGTACATATTTCTTTGAACAAATTGAAATGGATCTTATAGAACAAACCAGATGTGAAGGAAAAATATGTCCCTGTAATAACTGATACATTTTCAAGTTGGACAGAAATATTCCCTGTAGGTCACCCTGATGTTATATCAGTGACAAAAGCCGCGTGAATAGAAATAATACCAAGATTTAGAATACAAGAAAAAAATAGCTATTGTGATAATGGAAGACATTTTGTCAATGAAATAGTAACAAAGATGACACAAAGCTTGGAAATACAAGTAAAATATCACTGTGCATATCAGCAACAATCATCAGGATTTACAGAACAATAAAAAGTCACTGATGCAAAGGCTGCTGACAACCCCTACAGCCATAAAAGTGGAAGAACACATCACAGGACTCACTGTGAAACAGCGCCACCTGTTGGTGAGTAGTGTTACCTGAAGTCTTCTGAACCTACCGTCTCAGTGAAGAACAAAGCAACTGGTTCAAATTTGTCCCCACTGAGAAAAAGTATGAATTTACCAAACTTTACTAAACGTTAAGAACAGAAATAATCTTTTATTTATACATTTGTTTATGAAGTCAAATTTACAAGTTGCTGTGCATTAATGCATTGATTATATGGACACAAGGAGAGAAGATGAGACACAGGTGTAACACATTAGGACAGGGTCAGGTGATCAGACATGAGGGAAAACACAGGAAGTAAGACAAGAGACAAGACAACAGGAAAAAACATTTCAAAATAAAAACAGGAAGTGACACATAAATACTAACATGATACTAAACTAATCAAGACTCCATAAGAGGAAGAGGAAGAAGTTTACAATGAATTATTTAGAAGAGATTTTAAGATCTACTGATTTAACACATTAATGTGAAAACTTCTGGAAGTGGAAGAGACAGACATGAACAGACTGAACTGTTCAACAGAGACAGTTTCTCTGACAGGAGGAGACTCTGTCTGCTGATCTCAACACAGAGACACTGAGGAACCAGGTCTAAAACATAGTCTAAACCCAGGATACAGAGGTTCAGTGAATGTGGTGTTGAAGGTGTAGAGGTGGATCAGTGAGTTAGAGGAGACTCTGTAGAAGGACAAAGTACCAGCAGGACAGTCCACATACACTGCTACTCTGACAGAGTCAGAGGACCTGAATCTCTCATGTTGCTGTGTCATGATGTGGGAGATGGATGTTCGTCTGTTATTGTGACTGACATAGTAATCACCATCACAGTATTCCAGACTCCAGGACTGATTGTTCAATCCAAACAAACAGTCTCTACTGTTTCCTTTCCTCCTGATTCCTCTGTAACTCACTGAAATAAAAAACATATCCTCTGAACTCGACCTCCCAGTAACAGCGACCAGTCAGACCATCTCTACACAGCAGCTGAGGCCACTGGTGAAACCTCTCTGGATGATCAGGATACGACTGATCCTCTAACACATATGTCACCTTCCTGTTGTTGTCAGACAGTTCGATGAATCTGTTCACTGTGTTTGTGTCGAGTGTGAGTTCACAGGAATCTGATGAGAGAACAAGACACAATCCAGCTGCAGTTATTGATCATCATCTGTTCAGTTATTGACACATTGATGAGGACTCATGACATCAGTGATCTGAATGAGTCATGTGACATTTTAAAACTCCTTTGTTTTCATGAATCAAATTAAAAACACACTTACACTTCCTCAGACCTGGTGTCAACCATCGGACTCCACCAGGCTCCAACCTGAAAGGAGGAGGAGTCAGACCAGCACAGTCTCTTTCAGCAACCATGGACATTACATCACTCTCATACACACATTGTTACAAAAGACAAACAGTACAACATTTAGACACACACATCTATTTACAGTTATTATTATTATTTACAGCTGAATGTTTTTCTCTTTGTGCTAAGCTAGGCTTAACATGTGCTGTACCCATCTCTATACACTATATTATCTATATTAAAATAATCTCATGTGTGGTATGAGGAAAGTAAATTACAGCTACTTTGACCTGCAGAGATGTGTCTAAACAGTAGAGATGCACAGTGAGGTACTTGTTTCTCAGCAAAAACAGTGAAACAGATCAGTTGATAGACTGATATCATTCCAGGAAACGTCACAACTTTCACTATAGTTTCAGTGTCTAGACTATATTTGAATACATCACTTTCCTCTTCAGACTATTCATCATAGATTGATAGTTATTCTTATTGATGTCATGGCTCTGGCTCAGGAGGCAGAGCAATGGTTCAATGTTTTGATTCCCAGTTCCTCTAGTCCACATGTCCAAGTGAAAGAATGAACAAAAGGAATAAAGTTATAATCAGGGGGTCAGTTGCACATATGTAAGGTTATTTTATAGGTTTATTTTTAATTTGTATTAATTTAATAATTATATGCTGGTCCATTGCCTACAAAATCAGTTGTCCTTAGATAGAAGATAATCATTTCAACTTGATTAAGAAAAACAAAAAGTAATAATTTAATTGAGATAATGTCTTTACCACATGAAAGAGTATATTGTAATATGTATTAAAATGTACAAACAGTGAGTTTTGAACAATATTTACTATTATTTTGTGGTTGCTCAAACTGTGTCAAATCACCACTGTCAGATATTTATAAAAAGCAATAAAATCAGGCAACTACAAGGTCAACTACATTCCTGAGGACCCCATTTTCAAAACCTTCAGCTCTACTGCTTCAAGATCACTCAAGCTCCTGTAAGTTTGATATTTTCTCTTAAACTTCTCTTTTATATAAAAACATTAGATTATGACATAAATGTTTACTTTTTAGAAGAGATGTGAAGTAGCTAGCAATAGAGGTGTGCGTGTGTGTGTGTGTGTGTGTGTGTGTGTGTCCAGTGCATACTATTATGTTATGTGGCAGCTCGTGTGCATGTCCAAGACAAATTTCCTTCGGGACAGAATAAATTAATCTTGAATCTTGAATCATTGTACATTATTCCTACTAGTAATGACATGATTTTTTACAATGATGATTTGATATTTGATGATATGGGGATGAGCTACTTTTAGTGATTATATTGCTCATTTGTACATTATATTCCTTGAAAAATGTTTATCACAGTTGCTCAGGATTTGTTATGTTTTGGACCAAATAAGTTAAATAAAGTTGTAAAGTAAGAAGCCATTGACTTGAGTGGTATAAAGTCACCACTGTAAGAGGGAGTTTGTGTGGAAAAACTGTATTTTATTCCATATCATTCATTGTTTAATCATTTAATAGATAATGTAACCATGTCTTTTGCTACTATGCATTGCTTGATCATAAAAAGGAAAACTATGTTGTATTAGTGAGATGTCAGCAAGGTAGGGTAGGACTGTGGTTTGATAAGAGAAAGCTGTGAGCATGGAGACATCACAGGCCAAACAACCAACCAGCGACCTTCCTTGGAAAAGATCAAACTGTTTCCTCCTACTCTGAAGCTTCCTGTTCAGGCATATAAGGCTGTGTTAGAAGCTTATTTCTTTGGATTTTTCACTTACTCAGTATCAGAGCACTGTGTACTTGGTAACTGACTCCCCTTGCAGTAAGTAAAACTTATCTATCTTTTGAACACATCAACTGCCTCCTCCTGATTGTGTGTTGTCTGCAAATTCATTTCTGGGAGTTTTCCTGACAGAGTTTTATTTGTTTTAAATGAATATGCTTACAATACGTTTTTTCAGTGCTGTTGAGTTATTAAAGTAATAGTCTCTTTTAATACAAAAATATGTTTTCAATATTAAAAACATGACTTTTTCTACTTATACTTAAAGAAAACGATGTTGTATGATGTTAGATCTTTTAAAGGAGGACATGTTAAACAGTATAAAAATGAACAAAGGTTAATATTCAACATTTAACAGCATGTATGTGTAGTAAGAATGCCTAAATACATATTAGATCAAATAAAAAAAATAATAATTTGCTTTTTATTGTGTCTGATGGTGTTGACAAAAACAAGATAATAACTAGAAAAATGACTATTTTATGAAAAAAATACAAAATGAGGAGGTTGCACCGAAGGGTTTGGAGCACAAGGGGCGTAAGTGACATCTTGTGTGAAATTAAGTTTTATACATCATTTTAAAGGTATTTTTGAGCTCTATCAAATGGATAAAAATGTGGTATCAATATTAGGCACTTTTTTAAATGAAGGCTGTAAACAAAAAAGTGAAAACTTTCAGTTGATTTTGGAGCAAGATAGGCATCAGTGCACTGAACTTGACGCACAAAAGGTTTAAGTGCAGGTCAAGTGCATTTACGGCTTTAGTGCACTAAACAATTCATACAAGAACTGCACTGTGACCTGGAGAAAAATGGCGCCACTGAGACGATATACTGCAGAACAAGTCCTACTGAGTATCACTGGAGATTTTCATATACCCACAAGGGAAGAGGAGGAACTTCATTATTCTGATGGTGAGGAAATAGCTGTATGACAGAAGTACTATTAAATGATAATTCTGAAAACAAAATATTCACCAAATACCTATGCTGACTACGCCAGCTAGCTAGCTTTTGAACTCATGGGCCATGACTGCTGATGTAATGGCGTGTGAGCAAGCAAGGGTAAGACCCCAATCACTGACATGACGGGGGTGGGCCGATCAGGCCGATGGGGGACCTTGCCGATTTACTTCTCTGCAATTTCTTTATAAACTACACGCGACAGGTCTGTGTGTGTTGGAAAAAATTAATTAATTAATTTGTAGTGGCCAGTGTTGATTCTGTGGTGGTCTGCCACACATTGATCATTAAATATGAAACCAACTGTGTCACTTTGTTCACTTCTTTGATGCTATTTATAGAAACTATTTATTGATACGCTCCTGCTGCTGGGTTTTAAAAATGGTGCTTCTTTGTTGACTGCGTCACGTACCGTCTTGAGGTACAACCAACCACAGAGTCACACTAGAACCCTGCCCAAGAACTTTTCAGGGCTGAACGGAATATCTACCACACACTCACAGGCTATAAAACTTATAAGATATAGTACAAAAACTTCAAATGAAGAATTTAAAAAAAGTTGAAAAAATATTAAAGTTATTGACATTATTAGTTAATGACATTATTAGAGTATAGAGTGTGGTAGAAATGTCATTAATGTTATGTTACAGTATGTTGTCAATGATGATTAATAAAATAAAAACACAGGAATAATCTATCAAACAAAACGCTGGAATGATGCTCGACAAGACAAGACAATCTGGCACTGACACATAGAGGAGCACTGGTTAAATACACACAGGAGGGGAGGGCTAACAAGACAAGAGACCAGGATTGAACATGAACAGGAAACTGACTTGAATATCAAAATAAAACATGAAACTGATAAATAACAGACCCTAAAACATTTTGACCAAAAAGTTGTATTTTTTAGTTTTAAAAAGGAAATTAAAATATTAAAATATGGATTCTGTGAAGCCTAATCTCTATAAAAGCACAGATCATTCACATATGCTGTTTTAAAGTAATTACAATCAATGAAAAGTTTGTTTTAGCTCTCCTGTAAAATTCTGAAAATGTCATTTATGCCCCTTGTGTCCAAACCCTGGACCAGTACATTGCTGAACAGCCAAGAAATTTATCTATAATGATATTCCTTCAGATGTTGTAATTTAACTAACTTTTATTATTTTATTTTTTATTATTTATTATCTCCATGAAGCAAAAAGACGGGTTTGACTGAATGAAGTGAAAATTCCTCTTCTATCAGTTCTA
Source organism: Polydactylus sextarius (assembly GCA_016801845.1). NCBI lineage: Eukaryota > Metazoa > Chordata > Actinopteri > Polynemidae > Polydactylus > Polydactylus sextarius. Next base: position 24,201,001 of record CM028931.1, read on the forward strand.
TTGTCTGTGACTGCAGCAGCCTCTCCATACCTGAGAGTGTCCAGTCTCCAGTGTGGATCCTTCAGTCCAGCCGACAGCAGCGTCACTCCTGAGTCTCCTGGATGATTGTAGCTCAGGTCCAGCTCTCTCAGATGGGAGGGGTTGGAGCTCAGAGCTGAGGCCAGAGAAGCACAGCCTTCCTCTGTGATCAGACAACCTGACACACTGAACACACACAACAACACACAGGAAACATCTGTCAACACCTAGTGGGAGGGTTTAGTTGTTACTTATTTTTTGGTTTAGGTCCTGATACTATGTATTTCAGTTACATTTAATGGACAGGAACATTCCTCTGAAGACATGTGAAAATGTCGGTAATAGGCACAATGTTTTTTTTTGTTTTTTTGTTTTGTTTTGGTTTTTTTTTTTTTTTTTTTTTCTTTCGAGCAAACTCCTCATAGAAAGTAATTCTCTTTAAGAATCTAGAAAGTTCTGCCAAAGTTACATAGTCCTGTACAGCTTAACTGTTAATAAACGAATGAAAATCAGATTTTAAATAATTATCATTTCAAGAGGTTGATGAATCTTGACCTGAGAGTCTCTAGTTGACAGTGTGGACTCTCCAGACCAGCAGACAGAGCCTTCACTCCTGAGTCCTGCAGCTTGTTGTTATTCAGGTCCAGGTGTCTCAGACTAGAGGACTGGGAGCTGAGGACTGAGGACAGAGCTTCACAGCTTCTTTCTGAGAGGTTACAGTCACTCAGTCTGAAGAGGTGAGAATGAGGAATTAAAGAAGAAAGGAATTTATTATCTTTCCTGTTGAAAAGATAGCAGTGTCTTTATATAACGATGAATAAATACAACTACATCTGCACTTACAGAGCAGAGGGATCAGTTGCTTGTTACTTATTGGTATTGGTCCTGATATTATGTATTTGACTTACATATAGTGAACAAGAACATTTGTCTGAAGATATGTTGTTGAAAATGTCAGTAATATAATGAAAGTGTGAATTTGATCTGTAGATACTGTTTGTATTGTGTTTGACAAAAGTCTCTGTATCCAGCATCTGTCCTACAGAGGTTTGTTAGATGAACACACAAACACTTAACATAAGGAGGGTGATGTGATAGACAGTCAGTTCTATGGGAGTTCTGTAAGATCCTGTGACATATTTAACATTTTCACTTTAATTACAATGTTTTTTTTTCTAACAAAGTGCCCATAAAAACAATTATCTTCTAGAGTTTCAAATGTTCTGCTGAAGTTTAGTCAAATATTTGTTACACAGTCCTGCACAGTTTAACTGTTTATATATGAATGTAAATCAGACTTAAAATAATTGTCATTTCAACATGTTGATGAATCCTGACCTGAGAGTCTCCAGTTGACAGTGTGGACTCTCCAGACCAGCAGACAGAACCTTCACTCCTGAGTCCTGCAGCTTGTTGTTATTCAGGTCCAGGTGTCTCAGACTAGAGGACTGGGAGCTGAGGACTGAGGACAGAGCTTTACAGCTTCTCTTTGAGAGGTTACAGCCACTCAGTCTGAAGAGGTGAGAATGAGGAATTAAAGAAGAAAGGAATTTATTATCTTTCCTGTTGAAAAGATAGCAGTGTCTTTATATAATGATGAATAAATACAACTACATCTCCACTCACAGAGCAGAGGGAGTAGTTGCTTGTTACTTATTGGTATTGGTCCTGATACTATGTATTTGACATATAGACAGTGAACAAGAACATTTGTCTGCAGATCTGTTGTTGAAAATGTCAGTAATATAATGAAAGTGTGAATTTGATCTGTAGATACTGTTTGTATTGTGTTTGATAAAAGTCTCTGTATCCAGCATCTGTCCTACTGAGGTTTGTTGGATCAACACTCAAACACTTAAAATGAGGAGGGTGATGTAATAGTCAGTCAGACAGTCAGTTCTATGGGAGTTCTGTAAAATCCTGTGACATATTTAACATTTTCACTTCAGATATGATGTTTTTTTTTAACAAACTCCCCACTGAAAGTGGTAATTCTCCTCTAGAGTCAAGTGTCCTTACGACACTGTCCTTATCTTCTAGAGTTTCAAATGTTCTGCTGAAGTTTAGTCAAATATTTGTTACACAGTCCTGCACAGTTTAACTGTTTATACACTAAAGTAAATCAGAGTTAAAATAATTATCATTTGAACAGGTTGATGAATCCTAACCTGAGAGTCTCCAGTTGACAGTGTGGACTCTCCAGACCAGCAGAAAGAACCTTCACTCCTGAGTCCTGCAGCTTGTTGTTATTCAGGTCCAGGTGTCTCAGACTAGAGGACTGGGAGCTGAGGACTGAGGACAGAGCTTCACAGCTTCCCTCTGAGAGGTTACAGCCACTCAGTCTGAAGAGATGAGAATGAGGAATTAAAGAAGAAATTAGTTTATTATCTCTCCTGTTAAAAAGATAGCAGTGTCTTTATATAATGATGAATAAATGCAACTATCTCTACACTTACAACACTTTCTTAGAGGCTTTGATCACTGGCAGCAGCCTCAGAAGAGCCTCCTCTGAAGCAGAGTATTTCTTCAGGTCAAACACATCCAGGTCTTTTTCTGAGGACAGTAAGATGAAGACCAGAGCTGACCACTGAGCAGGAGACAGTTTATCTGTTGAGAGACGGCCTGAATTCAGGGACCGTTGGATCTCCTCCACTAGAGAATGATCATTCAGTTCATTTAGACAGTGGAACAGGTTGATGCTTCTTTCTACAGAGGGAGTCTCTGCAATCTTCTTCTTGATGTACTGGACTGTTTCCTCATTGGACTGTGAGCCACTTCCTGTCTTTGTCAGCAGACCCTGTAGGAGAGTCTGATTGGTCGGCAGTGAAAGACCAAGGAGGAAGCGGAGGAACAAGTCCAAGTGTCCATTTGGACTCTTTAAGGCCTCATCCACAGCACTCTGGTAGAAGAATTTCTCTGCAGATTTGACTTCTCTTGTCTCAGATGTCTTAGAGGTTGGTTGTTGTTGTGACATCAAATTGAGTCCTGAGTTGATAAAGGTCACATGGACATGAAGAGCAGCCAGAAACTCCTGAAAACTCAGATGGATGAAGCAGAACACCTTGTCCTGGTACAGGCCTCTCTCCTCTTTAAAGATCTGTGTGAACACTCCTGAGTACACTGAGGCTGCTCTGATATCGATGCCACACTCTGTCAGGTCTGATTCATAGAAGATCAGGTTTCCTTTCTCTAGCTGCTCAAAAGCCAGTTTTCCCAGAGACTGAATCATCTTCTTGGTCTTTGGACTCCAGTGTGAATCTGTCTCAGCTCCTCCATCGTACTTGACATTCTTCAGTTTTAGCTGAACCACCAAGAAGTGGATGTACATCTCAGTCAGGGTCTTGGGCAGCTCTCCTCCCTCTCTGGTCTTCAACACATCCTCCAGAACTGTAGCAGTGATCCAACAGTAGACTGGGATGTGGCACATGATGTGGAGGCTTCGTGATGTCTTGATGTGGGAGATGATCCTGCTGGCCTGCTCCTCATCTCTGAACCTCTTCCTGAAGTACTCCTCCTTCTGAGGGTCAGTGAACCCTCTGACCTCTGTCACCATGTCAACACACTCAGGAGGGATATGATTGGCTGCTGCAGGTCGTGTGGTTATCCAGAGGTGAGCAGAGGGAAGCAGTTTCCCCTGATGAGGTTTGTCAGCAGCACATCCACTGAGGTGGACTCTGTAACATCAGTCAGGGTCTCAGTGTTGTGGAAGTCCAGAGGAAGTCGACACTCATCCAGACCGTCAAAGATGAACACAACCTGGAACTGTTCAAACCTGCAGAGTCCTGCTTCTTTGGTTTCAGTAAAGAAGTGATGAACAAGTTCTACCAAGCTGAACTTTTTCTCTCTCAGCATATTCAGCTCTCTGAAAGTGAATGGAAATGTGAACTGTATGTGCTGGTGCTCTTTGTCTTCAGCCCAGTCCAAAGTGAACTTCTGTGTTAAGACTGTTTTTCCGATGCCAGCCACTCCCTTTGTCATCACTGTTCTGACTGGTCGCTCTCTTCCTGGTAAGGATTTAAAGATGTCCTCTTGTCTGATGGTTGTTTCTGGTCTGTCTGGTTTCCTGGATGCTGTTTCAATCTGTCTGACCTCATGTTCATCATTGACCTCTCCAGTCCCTCCCTCTGTGATGTAGAGCTCTGTGTAGATCTGGTTCAGAAGGGTTGGGTTTCCTGCTTTAGCGATTCCCTCAAACACACACTGGAACTTCTTCTTCATGTTGGATTTGAGTTCATGACGACACTCTCGAACAAGAGTTACTGAATAAAAAGAAAAAATACATAAAGAAGATTAGTGAATGATTAATAAATAAAATCTAAAATGTCCATCATGATTTTAGAGAAATCCTCTTACTGTTCAGCAGTCGGTCAGCCAGCTCCTCCTGCTTCATCCTCCTCAGGAAGTTCACTGTGATCTTCATTAATGACTCTCTGCTCCTCCTCTGCTCTTCATCCTCACCATCCACCACCTCATCCTCACTCTCACTCTCTGAGCATTCTGGGTAATCTGGATTTAGAATCTTCTGGATCTTCTTCAGCTCGTTCTTCACAAAGGTGACCATGTGGTCCTCAAGCAGCTGGAACAAAAGACCATATGAATGACACAATCAAACTAAAACCATGGAGCCAAACATCAGATCCATGTTGGACAGACTGACAGTCCACTGGTGTAAAAAGTGCAGCATGAACATGATTGTCAACAGAACAGATGTAATAGTGTTTTGTTATACATGTACAGACCATAAATATGGAGTCCAGTTGTGTTTGATGCTGCTGGGCAGACTGAGCACTGGGAACCTTGGGGCTCTCCTGGTCCACACTGTGGAGAAATCAAGAAGAATGAGTTGACATGACGTCTGTCCACACAGAGACAGACACAAGGTGAAAGTCCATGAAGTGATGTTAGATGTGAACAGTGAATCAGATGACTACCTGTAGTGGTAAAGGTTTGTTAGTCTTGCTGATCCAAATGAGAATCAACAGCTCAGTCTGCAGCTTTAAGTTCAGTGTTTGTTCTGTGACAGCTGCAGTTTTAATAAATATTTCAACAAATTTGATCAAAGTGTGCAGAGGAGGCTGCTTTAATCGTTGAGACCCTTTGCCATTTAATGTGCCCTGTTGAGAGGGCCTATTGAATTTTAAGAATTAGAGTAAATATGAACATTTCTTAACAATATTTGAATTCATAATTTATGAAATAATAATTCATATGTAAATATAAAATACCTTGCTGTGTCAGTATAGATAGATGTCAGTTACAGATGTGAATTTTCACCTGTGTGCATGAGATTCACTGGTGACAGTGATGGAAGAGATGGTGAAGAGCATGGTGAGGTCACTTTACTGGGGACTGATGTTGAAAATAAACAATTTAAGGTTGATCTAATTTCATAGTGTCATTTCTTTGAAGGATACATTTACAGTGTATTTTAAACAAACGTAATTTTGAAATGACAAGTAACCTTATTATCACTCATTTCCATGTTTTATTTTGAGCATATAGTATGTCATACTGTATGCTCAAAATCAAACATGGAACATTACATTATACTATATCAATACTGAGTATGGATATATGGTCCCAAAGTGAAACACAAGTAGTTAAGAGTGAGGGGGTGTGTTATCTGTCTGATTGTTTCTTCCCAACAAGTGACATAGAATATTTTATTTAATTTTTTTTTTAGTTTATGTATTTTTAATAGGGACAGTGTACAATAAGAACATTAGCCTTGTGTAAAACAAGGAAAGATACATTGTACCAGGTTACAGCAGAATTATGCTACTTTCTACCTGTAGTCCCTTGGCAGGTAGGTGTTATGAACATAAAATATACAAAAAAAATGTACATGAGATGACCAAAAGCCAATATAGTTAAAACATAGCCTACTAATTCATTTACAGGATACATTTTGTAAAGGAATAATTCCACCAGCAAGGTAAGAGAATGACAACCACATATAACACACAGACACATGCTATATTATAAATTAAGCCCTAATGTGCAAAGATGTGCTAACTAATGCAACATTTGTTTTAATCCAACCCCATATTCACTTTTAATACATTCCCCACCACCCACCACCCCAACACACTCACACACACACACATACACACACGCATACTGAATAATGGAAAAAGTTAGAAATCCCCCCACTATTCATACACAAACACACAAGCACACTGAAATAGAGCAAAAACTGCAGTATAATAAGTTAAATTCCCCCCACTCCCCATAATAGACACACACACACAAACACACACAGTCACGCTACCTCATGCCACAGGTATGATAATAGCCTTAAATAGACATTAAATAGACATAAAATTTTCTGTCTATCTATGTGTGCAAATTAGCATTAATAGGATCCATTTATTTGTTAAATGTGAGAAGGATTTGAAATTTGTGCATGATATTAATTCTGTTGGGACATTATTCCACTAATTTACAGCCACAAAAGAAAAGGATGATTTTCCAAATGTAGTTTTACATCGTGGGATACTGCATTCTCCCCTAAAGACTGACCTAGTTGTACATGTTACCGTCTCAGAGCACAGAGAAATTAGTTTTTTCAGTGGTGGGGGAGCAGCATTATGTATGATTTTAAAAATTAGGCAAAGGTTTGCATGCTTAATTAGTGCTTAATTATGCATGCTTAATTAATCAATATATTACATTATTTGTTATAAGTACAAGACAGTGGTGATGCAGACATTTTTTCCTGTCATGAATCTTAATGGCACTTTTGTATAGTGAGTTGAGGGGTCTTAAGCCTGTTTTACAAGCCTGTGACCAACTAGTGATGCAATATAAAATATAGAATATAAGCTGCTATCCAGTGAATATCAGAATATCTGTCAAATATCCAACCTGAAACTAATTTCATCACAGTGGATAGGACGGTCAATCAGTGACAGTTATAAAAGCTGTTAACAGTCCACTCTACAAACACCTGGCAGGAAGATGAAGAAGACCTCAGAAATATAGAAAAAGAGAAAACAACCGATGCAAAACGAGTGATTGGCTACTCACTGTTCATACTAACTTGTATGTTCTAGTTGTTCTATTTATAAACCAGAGACACCATATGAAGATAAAACTGTTCTTAAAAATAGAATCTCCACTGTCAGATAGGAAATAGAAAAGTTAAACATCTAGAAATAAGAGGAAAGCTGAGCATATAAATACAGTACATTAAATAGTTGGAATAAATAATCAAAGTCTTATTGTCAGTTACAACTTACATCTGATCAGATGATGGACAATGTTCTTTAAATTTGATGTAATGGTCCTTCGACATGTCACTCTTCATGGACACACAGCTGGGTTCTGGTTCTTCCACTTTCCTCCTGAAAGACACAGATTATAATCTGCTCTGTGACCAGAACAAACCAGAGTCACTGCTGGTTTGTCCTGGCGTCCAGAATACGATCCTGGTGTTTTTATTCCAGAGTGGATTAATGTGAAAACACAAACATATAGCCACTACTGGTGATGACAGGTCCAAGCACCTCTGCTTCCCTGGGGGCACGATGCTCCCTCACAATATAAATTAAGATATATGCATTCATATACTTATATAGGACTGACTAGGTTATCCAATACAATAATACAACAATGATATCCAACACAGGTAAAAACAACAAACAAAAAAACCCATTCCTCTTATTGCCAGTTGGTGGCACTATGCCAGACAGGTATATAGGTTGTGGGATGGCATCAGAATTGTAGTATCTAACAACCTGTCAAGGAGGAGTATGTCAAAATTGAACATGTATTCAAAGCAAACAATCCTAAATACCTCACTTCCTCTTGGTCATGGCTAATGGAATGCAGTATGGAAGTTGTTTGTTTTGGGGAGCCCAACACACCTACCTAATTTGGTGTGTATAGTTGACACTATATGCAATTTCCTGGACTCAATGACACAAGGGGGCACTATGGAGTCCCTGGGCCACACCTGGAGCCAACACTGTCCCTGAGAGCTTTGCTTTAGTGCTGATATTGGCAGTTATTACATTTTTAATCTTGCTCTCTGTTTAACCAGCTGATAATTGTTAACCAGCCATAATAAAAAAAGTTATTACATCATTGGATCAAAAATTTTATTACATTCCTGTTACAAAGTCCATGAAGTGATGTTAGATGTGAATAGTGAATCAGATGACTCCCTGTGGTGGTAAAGGTTTATTAGTCCTGCTGATCCCACTGAGAATCAACAGCTCAGTCTGCAGCTGTTTGTAGCTTTAAGTTCAGCGTTTGTTCTATGACGGCTGCAGTTTTACCTCCACCTTCCAGTGAGGACGTTCACCACCCAGAGAAATACTTTGATTTTACAACAAATTAGTTTTGTTCTAGAAGAACTTTAGTCTTATTGTCAGTTACAACTTACATCTGATCAGATGATGGACAATGTTCTTTAAAATGGAGGGGAATGTCCTTTGACCTGTCACTCTTCATGGACACACAGCTGGATTCTGGTTCTTCCACTTTCCTCCTGAAAGACACAGATTATAATCTGCTCTGTGACCAGAACAAACCAGTTTCACTGTTGTTTTGTTCTGAACTATAAGATAAGTGTGTTTTTCTGAAGAAACAACATGTTTCATTAAGTTCAGAGTGGATCAATGTGAAAACAACACAAGATAATAAAACCATCAGAGCTGCTTTATGTGTGTGTTGACTCTCAGCAGTGATATGATACCATGAAAAAGTGTAAGTGAAGAAGATTAATGTTGTAAATAAATTCATTTAATAAACACGTGGATAAACAGCTGTTTAAACAACTGTCAGTAACATAACGTTGGTGACACATTACCTCTCTGTAGCAGAGGGTTGTTGATTTTAAAATCAATGTAGCGATTGTTTGAGCAGTTGGTTCTTCAAAGACACACAACTGAGTTGAGATTGAGGTCCAGGTTCTGGTTTACATTCAGGTTCATCCATGTTGCTGAATGAACCTTCACCTGTAGAGGAAAAACAAATCATTAATCAGCACATCAACTGAAATCTTCCTTTACATCATTTCTACTCTACAAATCTCAGCTGTGAATTTATTTCACCTCAAAGCTCCAGTGACATCCAGTCATTTCACTGCCACTGAAAATCATCTGAACACATTCTACATCTGCAACATCTGCACTCTCATGATGATAAACCATGAAAACTTATCATTAACTGGCTGAAAGAAATAGTTCTAAAGTGATATTACCTTTCAATCTTTTTCTTTTTTTCTAAATAAAAAGGTGGATATGAACCAATGTCAACAAATGTCAGTTGTACTCATATCATGACAGTAGTGTATTTTTAATGTGAAGGAACTAGTTAGCAGGTAAAGTAACTAGTAAAGTAACACTGATGTTCTTGGTCACTAGTTTAGTTAAGGAGGTGACATTGGTCGGACGTTTGATGTTCGGCCTCGACTGTCCCCACATCCGCGTGTCCCCGTAAACCAAAGTGTGGTGACGTCATCAAACGTTACATAAGGTTCACACTGTCGTCCTACATCACTCGAAAACCATACATTTGTTGTCGGTATCACTCTACATGTAAAAACAACCGCAGAGCTTATCGTCCGTTTTTTAGCGCTACTGTCTGAGTGAGGGACCGTTGTCAAATGACACATTTTACCTGTGCACCAGCTGTTAAAATAAACAATATTCTGCAAAGCTCAATGAAATTACGTGTTGTAATTGCTCTAGTACTTTCCAATTCATTATTGCTACTTACTACAGGTGTTTTGTTTGTTTTTGCTGATGTCACTTAGACAATCATGAAGGTTGATCAAGCGATTTATTAAAAATATTCACCATGAAACAACATTTTTCCAGTCTGATTACTCTAGTACCTCCCACTGTATAGCTGCTACTTACTACAGGGGAAATTTTGCTAAAATGGCACCAAGATTTTTTGTTGACTTTTAGTGAATATTTTTTTTTTATAAATAACCCAGTGTGTGCCTTAATTAAGTGGTATTTTAGCAAAATCTCACCTGTAGTAAGTAGCAGTTATGCACTGGACTAGGCTACACAAGAGAAGTGATTAAAATTTCTTAAAATTCAACAGAAACCTTCATCTATAATTTCTCTCTTGTAGTAGAAGCACCATGTGAGCATGGAGTGATTGAGCATGTGTGATGTATGGAGTGACTTTGATGGTCCTGTATTGCTTATAAGTAATGTGATTGAATTTTTAGTGCAATAAAAAGTCCTCAAAATTCAACAAAAACGCCTTTGTACAATTTGTCACTTGTAGTAGAAGCAACATGTAAGCCTTAATGTATAGAGTAATTTTGGTTACCCTGTTTTTCTTTGGAGTGACGCTACAGAAGATTGTGTTCAATAATAAAATCCTCAAAATTTACTTAAACATTTTTCTGTCTCTGTTGTAATAGAACCAACAAAAGAACCTTTAAAATCAAGGGGATTTTGGTTGCCTTGTTTTACTTAGGAAAGACGTGAGGCAATATTTTAATATGGTTTTCGTTTTTGAAAATTTGAAGATTCCGCACAACAGTGGTTTCCTATTGACTCCCATGTAATTCGCCTGTGATGGAGGACGAAACGACTGCATAAAAATGATATTGTACTTCGTTGTCTTGTGACGATTGTAATCAATGGTTTTATGTAAGAGTTATTGGACCGAGAACTCTTGTCAACTTCACCGCGCTTTCTTGGTCACTAGTTTAGTTGAAGCGTGTGACGATGAGAGGAGCTTCATTAGATTAGAATTAAAGCTTCAAACCGACGAGGAGAAACACTTTGTTACTGGACATAATGTACATTTCACATTCACCTTCTTTTATCTCAATGAAGGAAAAGTCTTGTTTGTACTTCCGTTTTAAAAACGTTACGTTTGAATTCTCTGGACTCGTTATTGCTGCGTGTGTGTCTCGGTCGTTCGTTGTTACTAAAAAAAAAACACTGTTTATAGTTTTAACATCGTTATTCACGTCAGTGTTGAGCTAAGGACACGTGTTTACGAGGAAAACATGAAAAAGTGTTCACATTACCTTCACACGGAGAAAATAAACTGCGCCAACACACGATGATCAAAAGTGAAAGTAAACTGAAACAAGGAAACGACAGATGGGAGGAGGAGGAGGGTCAGAATCGTGACATGATGAAAAAACAATGTTTGTATAAAATGATAAAGTTTACTGATCATCAATGTTCATTTTTAAAAACTCCTAAATAAGACTTATGTTGACGTGTTGATCCTGTCATTCAATACAAATTAAAGTAGGTTGTGTACTGCAGTGTGTGCATAGTCTGACCTTTACTTGTAAATCAAGTCCATTCACCTCCTTCTGCAACAAAATCTCAGTGACTTTGTTGTAAAATTCCTCCTAACTTGTTGAAGTTTTAAAGTCTTTCAGTCTCAGTAGAGATCATTGTAACCGACCCATGGACTCTAGTACGCCCCCTTCCTTGAGGCAGAGGTACTGTTTGACTTCCTTTATGTCAGATCAGCAAGACTAAATATATTCTACACATAGGAGAAATACATCACTTATTCCATGTAAACAAATTACATATAATGAACATTAAAAAACAAAGGAAATCATCATTGATTTCAGGTGACACAGAGAGGAGCCCAGGCCACTGGAAATAGGGGAGAGGAGGTGGAGATGATACACAGTTTTAAATTCCTGGGGTTAACATTTGTGAGGATCTGAAATGGACTGTGAACTCTGCTGCAATTATATATATATATATATATATATATATATATATATATATATATAAAGGCGATGAAAGGCGATGAAGGCTCATCAAAGACTTTACTTCCTCAGAACACTGAAGAAGACCCATCTCTGTGGAAAACTTCTGGAGTCTTTTTACTGTTGCTTAGTAGAAAGTGTCTTAACTTACTATAGAACTGTCCAGAGGATGATAAAAACTGTCCAGGGTATCACTGGCCTTCCCCTGCCCCCTCTGGAAAATATTTACCTGTGTTGATGGCGTAGCAGAACTTTTAACATTGTGCTCATCCTTATCACCACCTGTTCACTCTGCTGCCCTCTGGTAAACGTTATAGATCACTTAACACACACACTACTAGATACAGGAACAGTTTTATCCAGCAGCCATCATTGAACTGAACTTAACCCCCACACTCCCTTCCAGCATGTGAATTTTAAAGGAGAAACACTTCAATTTCATTCTATGTGGAACATACACTGACAATACAAAAGCCTCTGATTCTTCTGATTAGCCATCTTGTTTCATAACACATGTTGACATGTTATGGTTGTGACAGTAGCAGTGTCCAAAAATATGAACAAGTTAAAGAGAAAATATCAAACTTACAGGAGCTTGAGTGATCTTGAAGCAGTAGAGCTGAAGGTTTGAAAATGGGGTCCTCAGGAATGTAGTTGACCTTGTAGTTGCCTGATTTTTTTGCTTTTTATAAATGCTGACGAATATGTGGGACACATTTTGAGCAACTACAAAATAATAGAAATAGAAAAAATGACCAAACTTTGCACAAAGGTCCAGTCCCATGCCAGATTGTCTCAGCTCCAAAAACAGTTCAATAGTCCTGATGGTGGCGCAACAACAAGCTGTTAAAGTTTTTTTGAAAATTCACAACAAATCAACCATTGTCAAGTGTCTTTACAACGTCATGGCTTCCCACACTTGACAAAGGAAGGACTGGACCAGACTCAGGACTTCACTCGTTAAATCATTTTATTTGATCAATAAGTAAGGAAGGTGAAAAACCTTTAAACACACAAAAATAACCTCAGTGTAAATAAATTCATAATTTTCCATCAACCTAGGTAAGTACATTTAAACACATTGAACAAACAGGAACCTAGGTCTATTTTTTTTTTAGAACAATTTAAATTAATCTCTTTTTACCCTCTGTTTTAATACACATTTTATACACACATGTATTTCTACCACAGTTTTACCTACTTTTTTTTTAACTTAAATGAAATCAAGTGCTGATTTTACCAACCATTTTTGACCAAGGCACATACATACATAAACACATACATAAATAAAACATTTTTACTTTGCATTTTAATAAAGCAAAATTCACTATATTTGAGCTACTACCATTTATTTTATTTATTTTTATAACCAAGGTTAAGCAACCAAATTGGGCCACTATTTCTCTTACAATTAAAACAAATGAAAAGCAAAACAAATGAAGCGTCTTATCAAATATAAATATCTAAATAAATATTTTAAACAATGTTAAATTTAGTCATTCCCAACAAACGATACACTTCATTTACCCACGTACATAAATAATACAGCCAGCGATCGCAATTTAATCCGGAGTCCAGTGAAGAGATGTGAGTTTACTGGTAGCCCGTTTGATCTGAGACCCTTTTCCATGTGCTTGATTACTTTGTGAAATGTTCTTTTAAGGATTACTGCTGCTGCTCCGTGACCCTCCACAAAATGACTGCTTGTATTTTAGTTTGTGGCATTGGCTGCTGGTTTGTTCGATTGCATACAACTGGTGAGGCGGCACACATGCCCGCTGCCACGCGCATAGTGCCGCATGGCTCCAATGACAATCCTCCAGGCAGATCACCGCAACAATCACATGTGCTACAGATTTGCAACTTTCACCAAAATATAGCCCCAATAGTGAACAAACTTTTGTACATTTGAACCTATTGCAGTTTATGAAGTCCATCACTGTTTTTTTATTCCAAAACTGTAAAACTTATTAAACTTATCTCCTCCCACAGTTTTTGCTCAATTGACACCAAACTTGCTACAGAGCATCTTCAGACTGTCCTACACAAACCATCCACACAGATTTTTCATGTATTGAAAACTGAGCCTACAGAGCGTCAACATGTTTGACCGTAACTGATTATAACCTTGATTCTTGATTCACATTGACTGCGTTGAAACTGTCTAAAGTCCCTGGAAACAGTGTTTTCTGCAAAATATAATTTCTGAAACGATCATATCATTCAAATGTACTTTATTTTATTCTTATTTATTGACTTTTTCTTAAAAAAAAAATAAGAATAAAAATCGCAATACTAGATGATGATCGCAAACGATCATGAAGTGGTCCATGACCAGGCACAGTCGTCCTTGAGCTGGACACAAAGACATAACCAGGTTGGACATGGCCTGAAAGGAGGCCAAGTGTCAGTGGAGGAACATTTTGGCTGACAACTGAACGAGACACAGGTGAAAATGAGTGGGCTTGTAAGGAGTCATCCACAGATGGTCCTGCCTCAGTCGACCCCTAGAGGGAGTCATAGGCTAAAGCTGAAGATTGGTGAATGATTACAAGCTGTAAATAGAGCTGTGATTTCACCAGCTCCAAATGTACCAGATCCTTATACTCTGCTGAATAACATCAAGACTACACATTTATGTTTGATATACTGGAATAGATTTGGTGAATTCATCCTTCTCAATTCTGGTACATCTAAAAATCACAACCACTAAAGTTTTGCTTCACAAAGATCTTAGTGACACACCACTGAGTGATTCAGACGTCGTCATGTTTGTACATATTTCTTTGAACAAATTGAAATGGATCTTATAGAACAAACCAGATGTGAAGGAAAATATGTGCTTGTAATAACTGATACATTTTCAAGTTGGACAGAAATATTCCCTGTAGGTCACCCTGATGTTATATCAGTGACAAAAGCTGCGTGAATAGAAATAATACCAAGATTTAGAATACAAGAAAAAAATAGCTATTGTGATAATGGAAGACATTTTGTCAATGAAATAGTAACAAAGATGACACAAAGCTTGGAAATACAAGTAAAATATCACTGTGCATATCAGCTACAATCATCAGGATTTACAGAACAATAAAAAGTCACTGATGCAAAGGCTGCTGACAACCCCTACAGCCATAAAAGTGGAAGAACACATCACAGGACTCACTGTGAAACAGCGCCACCTGTTGGTGAGTAGTGTTACCTGAAGTCTTCTGAACCTACCGTCTCAGTGAAGAACAGAGCAACTGGTTCAAATTTGTCCCCACTGAGAAAAAGTATGAATTTACCAAACTTTACTAAACATTAAGAACAGAAATAATCTTTTATTTATACATTTGTTTATGAAGTCAAATTTACAAGTTGCTTTGCATTAATGCATTGATTATATGGACACAAGGAGAGAAGATGAGACACAGGTGTAACACATTAGGACAGGGTCAGGTGATCAGACATGAGGGAAAACACAGGAAGTAAGACAAGAGACAAGACAACAGGAAAAAACATTTCAAAATAAAAACAGGAAGTGACACATAAATACTAACATGATACTAAACTAATCAAGACTCCATAAGAGGAAGAGGAAGAAGTTTACAAGGAATTATTTAGAAGAGATTTTAAGATCTACTGATTTAACACATTAATGTGAAAACTTCTGGAAGTGGAAGAGACAGACATGAACAGACTGAACTGTTCAACAGAGACAGTTTCTCTGACAGGAGGAGACTCTGTCTGCTGATCTCAACACAGAGACACTGAGGAACCAGGTCTGGACCAGAATCCAAACCCAGGATACAGAGGTTCAGTGAATGTGGTGTTGAAGGTGTAGAGGTGGATCAGTGAGTCAGAGGAGACTCTGTAGAAGGACAAAGTACCAGCAGGACAGTCCACATACACTGCTACTCTGTCAAAGTCAGAGGACCTGATTCTCTCATGTTGCTGTGTCATGATGTGGGAGATGGATGTTCGTCTGTTATTGTGCCAGACATAGTAATCACCATCCCAGTATTCCAGACTCCAGGACTGATTGTTCATTCCAAACACACAGTCATTACTGTTTCCTTTCCTCCTGATTCCTCTGTAACTCACTGAAATTAAAACTCTTCCTCTGAACTCGACCTCCCAGTAACAGCGACCAGTCAGACCATCTCTACACAGCAGCTGAGGCCACTGGTCAAACCTCTCTGGATGATCAGGATACGACTGATCCTCTAACACATATGTCACCTTCCTGTTGTTGTCAGACAGTTTGATGAGTCTGTTCACTGTGTTTGTGTCGAGTGTGAGTTCACAGGAATCTGATGAGAGAACAAGACACAATCCAGCTGCAGTTATTGATCATCATCTGTTCAGTTATTGACACATTGATGAGGACTCATGACATCAGTGATCTGAATGAGTCATGTGACATTTTAAAACTCCTTTGTTTTCATGAATCAAATTAAAAACACACTTACACTTCCTCAGACCTGGTGTCAACCATCGGACTCCACCAGGCTCCAACCTGAAAGGAGGAGGAGTCAGACCAGCACAGTCTCTTTCAGCAAACATGGACATTACATCACTCTCATACACACATTGTTACAAAAGACAAACAGTACAACATTTAGACAAACACATCTGGATGTAGCATCTCAGACGTCCTGCCTGTAGTTGGCAGCTTCAAGCACAGTTTTAACCAATTATTATATTTTTATTAACAATTGAATGTTCTTCTTTTGTGCTAAGCTAGGCTTAACATGTGCTGGACCCATCTCTATACACTATATTATCTATATTAAAATAATCTCATGTGTGGTATGAGGAAAGTAAATTACAGCTACTTTGACCTGCAGAGATGTGTCTAAACAGTAGAGATGCACAGTGAGGTGCTTGTTTCTCAGCAAAAACAGACAGTGAAAAGATCAGTTGATAGACTGATATCATTCCAGGAAACGTCACAACTTTCACTATAGTTTCAGTGTCTAGACTATACTTGAATACATCACTTTCCTCTTCAGACTACTCATCATAGATTGATAGTTATTCTTATTGATGTCGTGGCTCTGGCTCAGGAGGCAGAGCAATGGTTCAATGGTTTGATTCCCAGTTCCTCTAGTCCACATGTCCAAGTGTCATTGGGACAAATACTGAACCTCAAACTGTCCCTGATGACTGTTCTGTTGGTGTCTACATCTATGTAGATGTGTGTTAAAAGCTCTGTATGTGTAAATGGATGACAGACTTGTAGAGTAAAACACTGTGAGTGGTCTCAACAGCTAGAGCAGTGACATAAATACAGTCCATTTCACATTTGACCATTAACAAAGACACATCTAATGTAGAGACAGGTCTGACACTAACACTGGTGATGTGGACACATGAGTGTGAGCTCAGTGATTCTTGAAACTGGCAAAAACACGTCCCACTGTGAAAAGTGCTAATTTCTGTTGGAAATTAATAACATTTTCATGAACAAAAAGAATGAACAGAAGGAATAAGTTATAATCAGGGGTCAGTTGCACATATGTAAGGTTATTTTATAGGTTTATTTTTAATTTATATTAATTTAATAATTATATGCTGGTCCATTGCCTACAAAATCAGTTGTACTCAGAAGATAATCATTTCAACTTGATTAAGAAAAACAAAAAGTAATAATTTAATTGAGATAATGTCTTTACCACATGAAAGAGTATATTGTAATATGTATTAAAATGTACAAACAGTGAGTTTTGAACAATATTTACTATTATTTTGTGGCTGCTCAAACTGTGTCGTCACCACCGTCACATATTCATAAAAAGCAATAAAATCAGGCAACTACAAGGTCAACTACATTCCTGAGGACCCCATTTTCAAACCTTCAGCTCTACTGCTTCAAGATCACTCAAGCTCCTGTAAGTTTGATATTTTCTCTTAAACTTCTCTTTGTCTATAAAAAACATTAGATTATGACATAAATGTTTACTTTTTAGAAGAGATGTGAAGTAGCTAGCAATAGAGGTGTGTGTGTGTGTGTGTGTGTGCGTGTGTGTGTGTGTGTGTGTGTGTGCATGTGTGTGTGTGTGTGTGTGTGTCCAGTGCATACTATTATGTTATGTGGCAGCTCGTGTGCATGTCCAAGACAAATTTCCTTCGGGACAGAATAAATTAATCTTGAATCTTGAATCATTGTACATTATTCCTACTAGTAATGACATGATTTTTTACTATGATGATTTGATATTTGATGATATGGGGATGAGCTACTTTTAGTGATTATATTGCTCATTTGTACATTATATTCCTTGAAAAATGTTTATCACAGTTGCTCAGGATTTGTTATGTTTTGGACCAAATAAGTTAAATAAAGTTGTAAAGTAAGAAGCCATTGACTTGAGTGGTATAAAGTCACCACTGTCAGAGGGAGTTTGTGTGGAAAAACTGTATTTTATTCCATATCATTCATTGTTTAATCATTTAATAGATAATGTAACCATGTCTTTTGCTACTATGCATTGCTTGATCATAAAAAGGAAAACTATGTTGTATTAGTGAGATGTCAGCAAGGTAGGGTAGGACTGTGGTTTGATAAGAGAAAGCTGTGAGCATGGAGACATCACAGGCCGAAACAACCAACCAGTGACCTTCCTTGGAAAAGATCAAACTGTTTCCTCCTACTCTGAAGCTTCCTGTTCAGGCATATAAGGCTGTGTTAGAAGCTTATTTCTTTGGATTTTCACTTACTCAGTATCAGAGCACTGTGTACTTGGTAACTGACTCCCCTTGCAGCAAGTAAAACTTATCTATCTTTTGAACACATCAACTGCCTCCTCCTGATTGTGTGTTGTCTGCAAATTCATTTCTGGGAGTTTTCCTGACAGAGTTTTATTTGTTTTAAATGAATATGCTTACAATATGTTTTTTCAGTGCTGTTGAGTTATTAAAGTAATAGTCTCTTTTAATACAAAAATATGTTTTCAATATTAAAAACATGACTTTTTCTATTTATACTTAAAGAAAACGATGTTGTATGATGTTAGATCTTTTAAAGGAGTACATGTTAAACAGTATAAAAATGAACAAAGGTTAATATTCAACATTTAACAGCATGTATGTGTAGTAAGAATGCCTAAATACATATTAGATCAAATAAAAAAAATAATAATTTGCTTTTTATTGTGTCTGATGGTGTTGACAAAAACAAGATAATAACTAGAAAAATGACTATTTTATGAAAAAAATACAAAATGAGGAGGTTGCACCGAAGGGTTTGGAGCACAAGGGGCGTAAGTGACATCTTGTGTGAAATTAAGTTTTATACATCATTTTAAAGGTATTTTTGAGCTCTATCAAATGGATAAAAATGTGGTATCAATATTAGGCACTTTTTTAAATGAAGGCTGTAAACAAAAAAGTGAAAACTTTCAGTTGATTTTGGAGCAAGATAGGCATCAGTGCACTGAACTTGGCGCACAAAAGGTTTAAGTGCAGGTCAAGTGCATTTACGGCTTTAGTGCACTAAACAATTCATACAAGAACTGCACTGTGACCTGGAGAAAAATGGCGCCACTGAGACGATATACTGCAGAACAAGTCCTACTGAGTATCACTGGAGATTTTCATATACCCACAAGGGAAGAGGAGGAACTTCATTATTCTGATGGTGAGGAAATAGCTGTATGACAGAAGTACTATTAAATGATAATTCTGAAAACAAAATATTCACCAAATACCTATGCTGACTACGCCAGCTAGCTAGCTTTTGAACTCATGGGCCATGACTGCTGATGTAATGGCGTGTGAGCAAGCAAGGGTAAGACCCCAATCACTGACATGACGGGGGTGGGCCGATCAGGCCGATGGGGGACCTTGCCGATTTACTTCTCTGCAATTTCTTTATAAACTACACGCGACAGGTCTGTGTGTGTTGGAAAAAATTAATTAATTAATTTGTAGTGGCCAGTGTTGATTCTGTGGTGGTCTGCCACACATTGATCATTAAATATGAAACCAACTGTGTCACTTTGTTCACTTCTTTGATGCTATTTATAGAAACTATTTATTGATACGCTCCTGCTGCTGGGTTTTAAAAATGGTGCTTCTTTGTTGACTGCGCCACGCACTACCGTCTTGAGGTACAACCAACCACAGAGTCACACTAGAACCCTGCCCAAGAACTTTTCAGGGCTGAACGGAATATCTACCACACACTCACAGGCTATAAAACTTATAAGATATAGTACAAAAACTTCAAATGAAGAATTTAAAAAAAGTTGAAAAAATATTAAAGTTATTGACATTATTAGTTAATGACATTATTAGAGTATAGAGTGTGGTAGAAATGTCATTAATGTTATGTTACAGTATGTTGTCAATGATGATTAATAAAATAAAAACACAGGAATAATCTATCAAACAAAACGCTGGAATGATGCTCGACAAGACAAGACAATCTGGCACTGACACATAGAGGAGCACTGGTTAAATACACACAGGAGGGGAGGGCTAACAAGACAAGAGACCAGGATTGAACATGAACAGGAAACTGACTTGAATATCAAAATAAAACATGAAACTGATAAATAACAGACCCTAAAACATTTTGACCAAAAAGTTGTATTTTTAGTTTTAAAAGGAAATTAAAATATTAAAATATGGATTCTGTGAAGCCTAATCTCTATAAAAGCACAGATCATTCACATATGCTGTTTTAAAGTAATTACAATCAATGAAAAGTTTGTTTTAGCTCTCCTGTAAAATTCTGAAAATGTCATTTATGCCCCTTGTGTCCAAACCCTGGACCAGTACATTGCTGAACAGCCAAGGAATTGGTCTATAATGATATTCCTTCAGATGTTGTAATTTAACTAACTTTTATTATTTTATTTTTTATTATTTATTATCTCCATGAAGCAAAAAGACGGGTTTGACTGAATGAAGTGAAAATTCCTCTTCTATCAGTTCTATTGTCTGTGACTGCAGCAGCCTCTCCATACCTGAGAGTGTCCAGTCTCCAGTGTGGATCCTTCAGTCCAGCCGACAGCAGCGTCACTCCTGAGTCTCCTGGATGATTGTAGCTCAGGTCCAGCTCTCTCAGATGGGAGGGGTTGGAGCTCAGAGCTGAGGCCAGAGAAGCACAGCCTTCCTCTGTGATCAGACAACCTGACACACTGAACACACACAACAACACACAGGAAACATCTGTCAACACCTAGTGGGAGGGTTTAGTTGTTACTTATTTTTTGGTTTAGGTCCTGATACTATGTATTTCAGTTACATTTAATGGACAGGAACATTCCTCTGAAGACATGTGAAAATGTCGGTAATAGGCACAATGTTTTTTTTTGTTTTTTTGTTTTGTTTTGGTTTTTTTTTTGGTTTTTTTCTTTCGAGCAAACTCCTCATAGAAAGTAATTCTCTTTAAGAATCTAGAAAGTTCTGCCAAAGTTACATAGTCCTGTACAGCTTAACTGTTAATAAACGAATGAAAATCAGATTTTAAATAATTATCATTTCAAGAGGTTGATGAATCTTGACCTGAGAGTCTCTAGTTGACAGTGTGGACTCTCCAGACCAGCAGACAGAGCCTTCACTCCTGAGTCCTGCAGCTTGTTGTTATTCAGGTCCAGGTGTCTCAGACTAGAGGACTGGGAGCTGAGGACTGAGGACAGAGCTTCACAGCTTCTTTCTGAGAGGTTACAGTCACTCAGTCTGAAGAGGTGAGAATGAGGAATTAAAGAAGAAAGGAATTTATTATCTTTCCTGTTGAAAAGATAGCAGTGTCTTTATATAACGATGAATAAATACAACTACATCTGCACTTACAGAGCAGAGGGATCAGTTGCTTGTTACTTATTGGTATTGGTCCTGATATTATGTATTTGACTTACATATAGTGAACAAGAACATTTGTCTGAAGATATGTTGTTGAAAATGTCAGTAATATAATGAAAGTGTGAATTTGATCTGTAGATACTGTTTGTATTGTGTTTGACAAAAGTCTCTGTATCCAGCATCTGTCCTACTGAGGTTTGTTAGATGAACACACAAACACTTAACATAAGGAGGGTGATGTGATAGACAGTCAGTTCTATGGGAGTTCTGTAAGATCCTGTGACATATTTAACATTTTCACTTTAATTACAAGGTTTTTTTTTTTTCTAACAAAGTGCCCATAAAAACAATTATCTTCTAGAGTTTCAAATGTTCTGCTGAAGTTTAGTCAAATATTTGTTACACAGTCCTGCACAGTTTAACTGTTTATATATGAATGTAAATCAGACTTAAAATAATTGTCATTTCAACATGTTGATGAATCCTGACCTGAGAGTCTCCAGTTGACAGTGTGGACTCTCCAGACCAGCAGACAGAACCTTCACTCCTGAGTCCTTCAGCTTGTTGTTATTCAGGTCCAGGTGTCTCAGACTAGAGGACTGGGAGCTGAGGACTGAGGACAGAGCTTTACAGCTTCTCTTTGAGAGGTTACAGCCACTCAGTCTGAAGAGGTGAGAATGAGGAATTAAAGAAGAAAGGAATTTATTATCTTTCCTGTTGAAAAGATAGCAGTGTCTTTATATAATGATGAATAAATACAACTACATCTCCACTCACAGAGCAGAGGGAGTAGTTGCTTGTTACTTATTGGTATTGGTCCTGATACTATGTATTTGACATATAGACAGTGAACAAGAACATTTGTCTGCAGATCTGTTGTTGAAAATGTCAGTAATATAATGAAAGTGTGAATTTGATCTGTAGATACTGTTTGTATTGTGTTTGATAAAAGTCTCTGTATCCAGCATCTGTCCTACTGAGGTTTGTTGGATCAACACTCAAACACTTAAAATGAGGAGGGTGATGTAATAGTCAGTCAGACAGTCAGTTCTATGGGAGTTCTGTAAAATCCTGTGACATATTTAACATTTTCACTTCAAATATGATGTTTTTTTTTTAACAAACTCCCCACTGAAAGTGGTAATTCTCCTCTAGAGTCAAGTGTCCTTACGACACTGTCCTTATCTTCTAGAGTTTCAAATGTTCTGCTGAAGTTTAGTCAAATATTTGTTACACAGTCCTGCACAGTTTAACTGTTTATACACTAAAGTAAATCAGAGTTAAAATAATTATCATTTGAACAGGTTGATGAATCCTAACCTGAGAGTCTCCAGTTGACAGTGTGGACTCTCCAGACCAGCAGAAAGAACCTTCACTCCTGAGTCCTGCAGCTTGTTGTTATTCAGGTCCAGGTGTCTCAGACTAGAGGACTGGGAGCTGAGGACTGAGGACAGAGCTTCACAGCTTCCCTCTGAGAGGTTACAGCCACTCAGTCTGAAGAGATGAGAATGAGGAATTAAAGAAGAAATTAGTTTATTATCTCTCCTGTTAAAAAGATAGCAGTGTCTTTATATAATGATGAATAAATGCAACTATCTCTACACTTACAACACTTTCTTAGAGGCTTTGATCACTGGCAGCAGCCTCAGAAGAGCCTCCTCTGAAGCAGAGTATTTCTTCAGGTCAAACACATCCAGGTCTTTTTCTGAGGACAGTAAGATGAAGACCAGAGCTGACCACTGAGCAGGAGACAGTTTATCTGTTGAGAGACGGCCTGAATTCAGGGACCGTTGGATCTCCTCCACTAGAGAATGATCATTCAGTTCATTTAGACAGTGGAACAGGTTGATGCTTCTTTCTACAGAGGGAGTCTCTGCAATCTTCTTCTTGATGTACTGGACTGTTTCCTCATTGGACTGTGAGCCACTTCCTGTCTTTGTCAGCAGACCCTGTAGGAGAGTCTGATTGGTCGGCAGTGAAAGACCAAGGAGGAAGCGGAGGAACAAGTCCAAGTGTCCATTTGGACTCTTTAAGGCCTCATCCACAGCACTCTGGTAGAAGAATTTCTCTGCAGATTTGACTTCTCTTGTCTCAGATGTCTTAGAGGTTGGTTGTTGTTGTGACATCAAATTGAGTCCTGAGTTGATAAAGGTCACATGGACATGAAGAGCAGCCAGAAACTCCTGAAAACTCAGATGGATGAAGCAGAACACCTTGTCCTGGTACAGGCCTCTCTCCTCTTTAAAGATCTGTGTGAACACTCCTGAGTACACTGAGGCTGCTCTGATATCGATGCCACACTCTGTCAGGTCTGATTCATAGAAGATCAGGTTTCCTTTCTCTAGCTGCTCAAAAGCCAGTTTTCCCAGAGACTGAATCATCTTCTTGGTCTTTGGACTCCAGTGTGAATCTGTCTCAGCTCCTCCATCGTACTTGACATTCTTCAGTTTTAGCTGAACCACCAAGAAGTGGATGTACATCTCAGTCAGGGTCTTGGGCAGCTCTCCTCCCTCTCTGGTCTTCAACACATCCTCCAGAACTGTAGCAGTGATCCAACAGTAGACTGGGATGTGGCACATGATGTGGAGGCTTCGTGATGTCTTGATGTGGGAGATGATCCTGCTGGCCTGCTCCTCATCTCTGAACCTCTTCCTGAAGTACTCCTCCTTCTGAGGGTCAGTGAACCCTCTGACCTCTGTCAGTGTCAACACACTCAGGAGGGATATGATTGGCTGCTGCAGGTCGTGTGGTTATCCAGAGGTGAGCAGAGGGAAGCAGTTTCCCCTGATGAGGTTTGTCAGCAGCACATCCACTGAGGTGGACTCTGTAACATCAGTCAGGGTCTCAGTGTTGTGGAAGTCCAGAGGAAGTCGACACTCATCCAGACCGTCAAAGATGAACACAACCTGGAACTGTTCAAACCTGCAGAGTCCTGCTTCTTTGGTTTCAGTAAAGAAGTGATGAACAAGTTCTACCAAGCTGAACTTTTTCTCTCTCAGCATATTCAGCTCTCTGAAAGTGAATGGAAATGTGAACTGTATGTGCTGGTGCTCTTTGTCTTCAGCCCAGTCCAAAGTGAACTTCTGTGTTAAGACTGTTTTTCCGATGCCAGCCACTCCCTTTGTCATCACTGTTCTGACTGGTCGCTCTCTTCCTGGTAAGGATTTAAAGATGTCCTCTTGTCTGATGGTTGTTTCTGGTCTGTCTGGTTTCCTGGATGCTGTTTCAATCTGTCTGACCTCATGTTCATCATTGACCTCTCCAGTCCCTCCCTCTGTGATGTAGAGCTCTGTGTAGATCTGGTTCAGAAGGGTTGGGTTTCCTGCTTTAGCGATTCCCTCAAACACACACTGGAACTTCTTCTTCAGGTTGGATTTGAGTTCATGACGACACTCTCGAACAAGAGTTACTGAATAAAAAGAAAAAATACATAAAGAAGATTAGTGAATGATTAATAAATAAAATCTAAAATGTCCATCATGATTTTAGAGAAATCCTCTTACTGTTCAGCAGTCGGTCAGCCAGCTCCTCCTGCTTCATCCTCCTCAGGAAGTTCACTGTGATCTTCATTAATGACTCTCTGCTCCTCCTCTGCTCTTCATCCTCACCATCCACCACCTCATCCTCACTCTCACTCTCTGAGCATTCTGGGTAATCTGGATTTAGAATCTTCTGGATCTTCTTCAGCTCGTTCTTCACAAAGGTGACCATGTGGTCCTCAAGCAGCTGGAACAAAAGACCATATGAATGACACAATCAAACTAAAACCATGGAGCCAAACATCAGATCCATGTTGGACAGACTGACAGTCCACTGGTGTAAAAAGTGCAGCATGAACATGATTGTCAACAGAACAGATGTAATAGTGTTTGTTATACATGTACAGACCATAAATATGGAGTCCAGTTGTGTTTGATGCTGCTGGGCAGACTGAGCACTGGGAACCTTGGGGCTCTCCTGGTCCACACTGTGGAGAAATCAAGAAGAATGAGTTGACATGACGTCTGTCCACACAGAGACAGACACAAGGTGAAAGTCCATGAAGTGATGTTAGATGTGAACAGTGAATCAGATGACTACCTGTAGTGGTAAAGGTTTGTTAGTCTTGCTGATCCAAATGAGAATCAACAGCTCAGTCTGCAGCTTTAAGTTCAGTGTTTGTTCTGTGACAGCTGCAGTTTTAATAAATATTTCAACAAATTTGATCAAAGTGTGCAGAGGAGGCTGCTTTAATCGTTGAGACCCTTTGCCATTTAATGTGCCCTGTTGAGAGGGCCTATTGAATTTTTAAGAATTAGAGTAAATATGAACATTTCTTAACAATATTTGAATTCATAATTTATGAAATAATAATTCATATGTAAATATAAAATACCTTGCTGTGTCAGTATAGATAGATGTCAGTTACAGATGTGAATTTTCACCTGTGTGCATGAGATTCACTGGTGACAGTGATGGAAGAGATGGTGAAGAGCATGGTGAGGTCACTTTACTGGGGACTGATGTTGAAAATAAACAATTTAAGGTTGATCTAATTTCATAGTGTCATTTCTTTGAAGGATACATTTACAGTGTATTTTAAACAAACGTAATTTTGAAATGACAAGTAACCTTATTATCACTTTCGTTTCCATGTTTTATTTTGAGCATATAGTATGTCATACTGTATGCTCAAAATCAAACATGGAACATTACATTATACTATATCAATACTGAGTATGGATATATGGTCCCAAAGTGAAACACAAGTAGTTAAGAGTGAGGGGGTGTGTTATCTGTCTGATTGTTTCTTCCCAACAAGTGACATAGAATATTTTATTTAATTTTTTTTTTAGTTTATGTATTTTTAATAGGGACAGTGTACAATAAGAACATTAGCCTTGTGTAAAACAAGGAAAGATACATTGTACCAGGTTACAGCAGAATTATGCTACTTTCTACCTGTAGTCCCTTGGCAGGTAGGTGTTATGAACATAAAATATACAAAAAAATGTACATGAGATGACCAAAAGCCAATATAGTTAAAACATAGCCTACTAATTCATTTACAGGATACATTTTGTAAAGGAATAATTCCACCAGCAAGGTAAGAGAATGACAACCACATATAACACACAGACACATGCTATATTATAAATTAAGCCCTAATGTGCAAAGATGTGCTAACTAATGCAACATTTGTTTTAATCCAACCCCATATTCACTTTTAATACATTCCCCACCACCCACCACCCCAACACACTCACACACACACACATACACACACGCATACTGAATAATGGAAAAAGTTAGAAATCCCCCCCACTATTCATACACAAACACACAAGCACACTGAAATAGAGCAAAAACTGCAGTATAATAAGTTAAATTCCCCCCACTCCCCATAATAGACACACACACACAAACACACACAGTCACGCTACCTCATGCCACAGGTATGATAATAGCCTTAAATAGACATTAAATAGACATAAAATTTTCTGTCTATCTATGTGTGTAAATTAGCATTAATAGGATCCATTTATTTGTTAAATGTGAGAAGGATTTGAAATTTGTGCATGATATTAATTCTGTTGGGACATTATTCCACTGATTTACAGCCACAAAAGAAAAGGATGATTTTCCAAATGTAGTTTTACATCGTGGGATACTGCATTCTCCCCTAAAGACTGACCTAGTTGTACATGTTACCGTCTCAGAGCACAGAGAAATTAGTTTTTTCAGTGGTGGGGGAGCAGCATTATGTATGATTTTAAAAATTAGGCAAAGGTTTGCATGCTTAATTAGTGCTTAATTATGCATGCTTAATTAATCAATATATTATATTATTTGTTATAAGTACAAGACAGTGGTGATGCAGACGTTTTTTCCTGTCATGAATCTTCATGGCACTTTTGTATAGTGAGTTGAGGGGTCTTAAGCCTGTTTTACAAGCCTGTGACCAACTAGTGATGCAATATAAAATATAGAATATAAGCTGCTATCCAGTGAATATCATAACATCTGTCAAATATCCAACCTGAAACTAACTTCACCACGGTGGATAGGATGGTCAATCAGTGACAGTTATAAAAACCGTTAACAGTCCACTCTACAAACACCTGGCAGGAAGATGAAGAAGACCTCAGAAATATAGAAAAAGAGAAAACAAACGATGCAAAACGAGTGATTGGCTACTCACTGTTCATACTAACTTGTATGTTCTAGTTGTTCTATTTATAAACCAGAGACACCGTATGAAGATAAAACTGTTCTTAAAAATAGAATCTCCACTGTCAGATAGGAAATAGAAAAGTTAAACATAGACAATAACATAGAAAACATAGAAATAAGAGGAAAGCTGAGCATATAAATACAGTACATTAAATAGTTGGAATAAATAATTAATGTCTTATTGTCAGTTAAAACTTACATCTGATCAGATGATGGACACTGTTCTTTAAAGTTGATGTAAAAGACCTTTGACCTGTTACTCTTCATGGACACACAGCTGGGTTCTGGTTCTTCCACTTTCCTCCTGAAAGACACAGATTATAATCTGCTTTGTGACCAGAACAAACCAGTTTCACTGCTGTTTTGTTCTGAACTATAAGATAAGTGTGTTTTTCTGAAGAAACAACATGTTTCATTAAGTTCAGAGTGGATCAATGTGAAAACAACACAAGATAATAAAACCATCAGAGCTGCTTTATGTGTGTGTAGACTCTCAGCAGTGATATGATACCATGAAAAAGTGTAAGTGAAGAAGATTAATGTTGTAAATAAACTCATTAAATAAACATATGGATAAACAGCTGTTTAAACAACTGTCAGTAACATAACGTTGGTGACACATTACCTCTCTGTAGTAGAGGGTTGTTGATTTTAAAATCAATGTAGCGATTGTTTGAGTGGTTGCTCTTTAAAGACACACAACTGAGTCGAGATTGAGGTCCAGGTTCTGGTTTACATTCAGGTTCATCCATGTTGCTGAATGAACCTTCACCTGTAGAGGAAACACAAATCATTCATCAGCACATCAACTGAAATCTTCCTTTACATCATTTCTACTCTACAAATCTCAGCTGTGAATTTATTTCACCTCAAAGCTCCAGTGACATCCAGTCATTTCACTGCCACTGAAAATCATCTGAACACATTCTACATCTGCAACATCTGCACTCTCATGATGATAAACCATGAAAACTTATTATTAACTGGCTGAAAGAAATAGTTCTAAAGTGATATTACCTTTCAATCTTTTTCTTTTTTTCTAAATAAAAAGGTGGATATGAACCAATGTCAACCTGGAACTTTATCAGTTGTACTCATATCATGACAGTAGTGTATTTTTAATGTGAAGGAACTAGTTAGCAGGTAAAGTAACTAGTAAAGTAACACTGACGTTCTTGGTCACTAGTTTAGTTAAGGAGGTGACATTGGTCGGACGTTTGACGTTCGGCCTCGACTGTCCCCACATCCGCGTGTCCCCGCTAACCAAAGTGTGGTGACGTCATCAAACGTTACATAAGGTTCACACTGTCGTCCTACATCACTCGAAAACCATACATTTGTTGTCGGTATCACTCTACATGTAAAAACAACCGCAGAGCTTATCGTCCGTTTTTTAGCGCTACTGTCTGAGTGAGGGACCGTTGGCAAATGACACATTTTACCTGTGCACCAGCTGTTAAAATAAACAATATTCTGCAAAACTCAATGAAATTACGTGTTGTAATTGCTGTAGTACTTTCCAATTCATTATTGCTACTTACTACAGGTGTTTTGTTTGTTTTTGCTGATGTCACTTAGACAATCATGAAGGTTGATCAAGCGATTTATTAAAAATATTCACCATGAAACAACATTTTTCCAGTCTGATTACTCTAGTGCCTCCCACTGTATAGCTGCTACTTACTACAGGTGAAATTTTGCTAAAATGGCACCAAGATTTTTTGTTGACTTTTAGTGAATATTTTTTTTTATAAATAACCCAGTGTGTGCCTTAATTAAGTGGTATTTTAGCAAAATCTCACCTGTAGTAAGTAGCAGCTATGCACTGGACTAGGCTACACAAGAGAAGTGATTAAAAATTCCTTAAAATTCAACAGAAACCTTCATCTATAATTTCTCTCTTGTAGTAGAAGCAACATGTGAGCATGGAGTGATTGAGCATGTGTGATGTATGGAGTGATTTTGATGGTCCTGTATTGCTTATAAGTAATGTGATTGAATTTTTAGTGCAATAAAAAGTCCTCAAAATTCAACAAAAACGCCTTTGTACAATTTGTCACTTGTAGTAGAAGCAACATGTAAGCCTTAATGTATAGAGTAATTTTGGTTACCCTGTTTTTCTTTGGAGTGACGCTACAGAAGATTGTGTTCAATAATAAAATCCTCAAAATTTACTTAAACATTTTTCTGTCTCTGTTGTAGTAGAACCAACAAAAGAACCTTTAAAATCAAGGGGATTTTGGTTGCCTTGTTTTACTTAGGAAAGACGTGAGGCAATATTTTACGCGGATGGTTTTCGTTTTTTAAAAATTTGAAGATTCCTCACAACAGTGGTTTCCTATTGACTCCCATGTAATTCGCCTGTGATGGAGGACGAAACGACTGCATAAAAATGATATTGTACTTCGTTGTCTTGTGACGATTGTAATCAATGGTTTTATGTAAGAGTTATTGGACCGAGAACTCTTGTCAACTTCACCGCGCTTTCTTGGTCACTAGTTTAGTTGAAGCGTGTGACGATGAGAGGAGCTTCATTAGATTAGAATTAAAGCTTCAAACCGACGAGGAGAAACACTTTGTTACTGGACATAATGTACATTTCACATTCACCTTCTTTTATCTCAATGAAGGAAAAGTCTTGTTTGTACTTCCGTTTTAAAAACGTTACGTTTGAATTCTCTGGACTCGTTATTGCTGCGTGTGTGTCTCGGTCGTTCGTCGTTACTAAAAAAAACACCGTTTATTGTTTTAACGTCGTTATTCACGTCAGTGATGAGCTAAGGACACGTGTTTACGAGGAAAACATGAAAAAGTGTTCACATTACCTTCACACGGAGAAAATAAACTGCGCCAACACACGATGATCAAAAGTGAAAGTAAACTGAAACAAGGAAACGACAGATGGGAGGAGGAGGAGGGTCAGAATCGTGTCATGATGAAAAAACAATGTTTGTATAAAATGATAAAGTTTACTGATCATCAATGTTCATTTTTAAAAACTCCTAAATAAGACTTATGTTGACGTGTTGATCCTGTCATTCAATACAAATTAAAGTAGGTTGTGTACTGCAGTGTGTGCATAGTCTGACCTTTACTTGTAAATCAAGTCCATTCACCTCCTTCTGCAACAAAATCTCAGTGACTTTGTTGTAAAATTCCTCCTAACTTGTTGAAGTTTTAAAGTCTTTCAGTCTCAGTAGAGATCATTGTAACCGACCCATGGACTCTAGTACGCCCCCTTCCTTGAGGCAGAGGTACTGTTTGACTCCCTTTATGTCAGATCAGCAAGACTAAATATATTCTACACATAGGCGAAATACATCACTTATTCCATGTACACAAATTACATATAATGAACATTAAAAAAACAACAACAAAGAAATCATCACTGATTTCAGGTGACACAGAGAGGAGCCCAGGCCACTGGAAGTAGGGGGAGAGGAGGTGGAGATGATACACAGTTTTAAATTCCTGGGGGTTAACATTTGTGAGGATCTGAAATGGACTGTGAACTCTGCTGCAATTATATATATATATATATATATATATATATATATATATATATATATATATATATATATATATATAAAGGCGATGAAAGGCTCATCAAAGACTTTACTTCCTCAGAACACTGAAGAAGACCCATCTCTGTGGAAAACTTCTGGAGTCTTTTTACTGTTGCTTAGTAGAAAGTGTCTTAACTTACTATAGAACTGTCCAGAGGATGATAAAAACTGTCCAGGGTATCACTGGCCTTCCCCTGCCCCCTCTGGAAAATATTTACCTGTGTTGATGGCGTAGCAGAACTTTTAACATTGTGCTCATCCTTATCACCACCTGTTCACTCTGCTGCCCTCTGGTAAACGTTATAGATCACTTAAGACACACACTACTAGATACAGGAACAGTTTTATCCAGCAGCCATCATTGAACTGAACTTAACCCCCACACTCCCTTCCAGCATGTGAATTTTAAAGGAGAAACACTTCAATTTCATTCTATGTGGAACATACACTGACAATACAAAAGCCTCTGATTCTTCTGATTAGCCATCTTGTTTCATAACACATGTTGACATGTTATGGTTGTGACAGTAGCAGTGTCCAAAAATATGAACAAGTTAAAGAGAAAATATCAAACTTACAGGAGCTTGAGTGATCTTGAAGCAGTAGAGCTGAAGGTTTGAAAATGGGGTCCTCAGGAATGTAGTTGACCTTGTAGTTGCCTGATTTTTTTGCTTTTTATAAATGCTGACGAATATGTGGGACACATTTTGAGCAACTACAAAATAATAGAAATAGAAAAAATGACCAAACTTTGCACAAAGGTCCAGTCCCATGCCAGATTGTCTCAGCTCCAAAAACAGTTCAATAGTCCTGATGGTGGCGCAACAACAAGCTGTTAAAGTTTTTTTGAAAATTCACAACAAATCAACCATTGTCAAGTGTCTTTACAACGTCATGGCTTCCCACACTTGACAAAGGAAGGACTGGACCAGACTCAGGACTTCACTCGTTCGTCATTTTATTTGATCAATAAGTAAGGAAGGTGAAAAACCTTTAAACACACAAAAATAACCTCAGTGTAAATAAATTCATAATTTTCCATCAACCTAGGTAAGTACATTTAAACACATTGAACAAACAGGAACCTAGGTCTATTTTTTTTTAGAACAATTTAAATTAATCTCTTTTTACCCTCTGTTTTAATACACATTTTATACACACATGTATTTCTACCACAGTTTTACCTACTTTTTTTTTTAACTTAAATGAAATCAAGTGCTGATTTTACCAACCATTTTTGACCAAGGCACATACATACATAAACACATACATAAATAAAACATTTTTACTTTGCATTTTAATAAAGCAAAATTCACTATATTTGAGCTACTACCATTTATTTTATTTATTTTTATAACCAAGGTTAAGCAACCAAATTGGGCCACTATTTCTCTTACAATTAAAACAAATGAAAAGCAAAACAAATGAAGCGTCTTATCAAATATAAATATCTAAATAAATATTTTAGTCAATTACAATGACAACTGCCGACTTTAAACTGAACTCTACCCACATAAACAATGTTAAACTTAGTCATTCCCAACAAACGATACACTTCATTTACCCACGTACATAAATAATACAGCCAGCGATCGCAATTTAATCCGGAGTCCAGTGAAGAGATGTGAGTTTACTGGTAGCCCGTTTGATCTGAGACCCTTTTTCCATGTGCTTGATTACTTTGTGAAATGTTCTTTTAAGGATTACTGCTGCTGCTCCGTGACCCTCCACAAAATGACTGCTTGTATTTTAGTTTGTGGCATTGGCTGCTGGTTTGTTCGATTGCATACAACTGGTGAGGCGGCACACATGCCCACTGCCACGCGCATAGTGCCGCATGGCTCCAATGACAATCCTCCAGGCAGATCACCGCAACAATCACATGTGCTACAGATTTGCAACTTTCACCAAAATATAGCCCCAATAGTGAACAAACTTTTGTACATTTGAACCTATTGCAGTTTATGAAGTCCATCAGTTTTTTTTTTCCAAAACTGTAAAACTTATTAAACTTATCTCCTCCCACAGTTTTTGCTCAATTGACACCAAACTTGCTACAGAGCATCTTCAGACTGTCCTACACAAACCATCCACACAGATTTTTCATGTATTGAAAACTGAGCCTACAGAGCGTCAACATGTTTGACCGTAACTGATTATAACCTTGATTTTTGATTCACATTGACTGCGTTGAAACTGTCTAAAGTCACTGGAAACAGTGTTTTCTGCAAAATATAATTTCTGAAACGATCATATCATTCAAATGTACTTTATTTTATTCTTATTTATTGACTTTTTCTTAAAAAAAAAAAAGAATAAAAATCGCAATACTAGATGATCGCAAACGATCATGAAGTGGTCCATGACCAGGCACAGTCGTCCTTGAGCTGGACACAAAGACATAACCAGGTTGGACATGGCCTGAAAGGAGGCCAAGTGTCAGTGGAGGAACATTTTGGCTGACAACTGAACGAGACACAGGTGAAAATGAGTGGGCTTGTAAGGAGTCATCCACAGATGGTCCTGCCTCAGTCAACCCCTAGAGGGAGTCATAGGCTAAAGCTGAAGATTGGTGAATGATTACAAGCTGTAAATAGAGCTGTGATTTCACCAGCTCCAAATGTACCAGATCCTTATACTCTGCTGAATAACATCAAGACTACACATTTATGTTTGATATACTGGAATAGATTTGGTGAATTCATCCTTCTCAATTCTGGTACATCTAAAAATCACAACCACTAAAGTTTTGCTTCACAAAGATCTTAGTGACACACCACTGAGTGATTCAGACGTCGTCATGTTTGTACATATTTCTTTGAACAAATTTGAAGGAAAAATATGTCCTTGTAATAACTGATACATTTTCAAGTTGGACAGAAATATTCCCTGTATGTCACCCTGATGTTATATCAACAAAAGCCTCATGAATATGTAACAAAAGCCTCATGAATAGAAATTTCAGGGAAATTCTTCCCAGAAATTAATTTGCAGACAGCACACAATCAGGAGGAGGCAGTTTGTTTGCAGCAAGGGGATTCAGTTACAGAGTACACAGTGCTCTAGTACAAGGTAAGTGAAAAAATCCAAAGAAATAAGCTTCTAACACAGTCTAATATGCCAGAACAGGATGCTTCAGAGTAGGAGGAAACAGTTTGATCTTTTCCAAGAAGGGTCGCTGGTTGGTTGTTTCGGCCTGTGATGTCTCCATGCTCACAGCTTTCTCTATCTATGATCAAAACACATTCCTACTCTACCTTGCTGACATTTCACTAATATAACATGTTTTTTCTTCTTATAATCAAGCAATACATAGTCATCAAAAGTCATGGTGACATTCTCTTATTAAATGATTAAGCAATGCATAATATAAAAGAAAATACAGTTAGATTTTCCACACAAGAAATAATACCAAAATTTAGGATACTAGAAAAAAATAGCTATTATGATAATGGAAGACATTTTGTAAATGAAATAATAACAAAGATGACACAAAGCTTGGAAATATAAGTAAAATATCACTGTGCATATCAGCCACAATCATCAGGATTTACAAAACAATAAAAAGTCAACTGATGCAAAGGCTGCTGACAACCCCTACAGCCATAAAAGTGGAAGGACCAATCACGGGAGTCTGTGAAAGATCGCCACCTGTTGGTGAGTAGTGTTACCTGAAGTCTTCTGAACCTACCGTCTCAGTGAAGAACAGAGCAACTGGTTCAAATTTGTCCCCACTGAGAAAAAGTATGAATTTACCAAACTTTACTAAACATTAAGAACAGAAATAATCTTTTATTTATACATTTGTTTATGAAGTCAAATTTACAAGTTGCTTTGCATTAATGCATTGATTATATGGACACAAGGAGAGAAGATGAGACACAGGTGTAACACATTAGGACAGGGTCAGGTGATCAGACATGAGGGAAAACACAGGAAGTAAGACAAGAGACAAGACAACAGGAAAAAACATTTCAAAATAAAAACAGGAAGTGACACATAAATACTAACATGATACTAAACTAATCAAGACTCCATAAGAGGAAGAGGAAGAAGTTTACAAGGAATTATTTAGAAGAGATTTTAAGATCTACTGATTTAACACATTAATGTGAAAACTTCTGGAAGTGGAAGAGACAGACATGAACAGACTGAACTGTTCAACAGAGACAGTTTCTCTGACAGGAGGAGACTCTGTCTGCTGATCTCAACACAGAGACACTGAGGAACCAGGTCTGGGCCAGAATCCAAACCCAGGATACAGAGGTTCAGTGAATGTGGTGTTGAAGGTGTAGAGGTGGATCAGTGAGTCAGAGGAGACTCTGTAGAAGGACAAAGTACCAGCAGGACAGTCCACATACACTGCTACTCTGACAGAGTCAGAGGACCTGATTCTCTCATGTTGCTGTGTCATGATGTGGGAGATGGATGTTTGTCTGTTATTGTGCCAGACATAGTAATCACCATCCCAGTATACCAGACTCCAGGAC
>CM028931.1:24241801-24265321 GCA_016801845.1 Polydactylus sextarius
AGGACTGAGGACAGAGCTTTACAGCTTCTCTTTGAGAGGTTACAGCCACTCAGTCTGAAGAGGTGAGAATGAGGAATTAAAGAAGAAAGGAATTTATTATCTTTCCTGTTGAAAAGATAGCAGTGTCTTTATATAACGATGAATAAATACAACTACATCTGCACTTACAGAGCAGAGGGATCAGTTGCTTGTTACTTATTGGTATTGGTCCTGATATGATGTATTTGACTTACATATAGTGAACAAGAACATTTGTCTGAAGATATGTTGTTGAAAATGTCAGTAATATAATGAAAGTGTGAATTTGATCTGTAGATACTTTTTGTATTGTGTTTGACAAAAGTCTCTGTATCCAGCATCTGTCCTACTGAGGTTTGTTAGATGAACACACAAACACTTAACATGAGGAGGGTGATGTGATAGACAGTCAGTTCTATGGGAGTTCTGTAAAATCCTGTGACGTATTTAACATTTTCACTTTAATTACAATGTTTTTTTTCTAACAAAGTGCCCATAAAAACAATTATCTTCTAGAGTTTCAATATAGTACAAAAACTTCAAATGAAGAATTTAAAAAAAGTTGAAAATATATTAAAGTTATTGACATTATTAGTTAATGACATTATTAGAGTATAGAGTGTGGTAGAAATGTCATTAATGTTATGTTACAGTATGTTGTCAATGATGATTAATAAAATAAAAACACAGGAATAATCTATCAAACAAAACGCTGGAATGATGCTCGACAAGACAAGACAATCTGGCACTGACACATAGAGGAGCACTGGTTAAATACACAAAACTAAAATGACTATCAAAATAAAACAGGAAACTGATAAATAACGGACCCTGAAACATTTTGGCTAAAAAGTTGTATTTTTAGTTTTAAAAGGAAATTAAAATATGGATTCTGTGAAGCCTAATCTCTATAAAAGTACAGATTGTTCAAATATGTTGTTTTTAATCAAGTAATTACAATCAATGAAAAGTTTGTTTTAGCTCTCCTGTAAAATTCTGAAAATATCATTTACGCCCCTTGTGCTTCAAAAACCCGACCAGTACATTGCTGAACAGCTGAGAAATTGGTCTATAATGATATTCCTTCAGATTTTGTAATCTAACTAACTTTTATTATCATTTTTATTATTTAGTATCTCGATGAAGCAAAAGACAGGGTTTGACTGAATGAAGTGAAAATTCCTCTTCTATCAGTTCTATTGTCTGTGACTGCAGCAGCCTCTCCATACCTGAGAGTGTCCAGTCTCCAGTGTGGATCCTTCAGTCCAGCCGACAGCAGCGTCACTCCTGAGTCTCCTGGATGATTGTAGCTCAGGTCCAGCTCTCTCAGATGGGAGGGGTTGGAGCTCAGAGCTGAGGCCAGAGAAGCACAGCCTTCCTCTGTGATCAGACAACCTGACACACTGAACACACACAACAACACACAGGAAACATCTGTCAACACCTGGTGGGAGGGTTTAGTTGTTACTTATTTTTTTGGGTTTAGGTCCTGATACTATGTATTTCAGTTACATTTAATGAACAGGAACATTTCTCTGAAGACCTGTGAAAATGTCAGTAATAGGCACAATGTTTTTTTTTTTTTTTTTTTGTCCTCTTTGTTTTGTCCTCGTGAAAGTAATTCTCTTCTAGCATCTAGAAAGTTCTGCTGAAGTTTAATCAAATATTTGTTACACAGTCCTGCACAGCTTAACTGTTAAAACACTAATGTAAACCAGAGTTAAAATAATTATCATTTCAACAGGTTGATGAATCCTGACCTGAGAGTCTCCAGTTGACAGTGTGGACTCTCCAGACCAGCAGACAGAACCTTCACTCCTGAGTCCTGCAGCTTGTTGTTATTCAGGTCCAGGTGTCTCAGACTAGAGGACTGGGAGCTGAGGACTGAGGACAGAGCTTCACAGCTTCTCTCTGAGAGGTTACAGTCACTCAGTCTGAAGAGATGAGAATGAGGAATTAAAGAAGAAAGGAATTTATTATCTTTCCTGTTGAAAAGATAGCAGTGTCTTTATATAATGATGAATAAATACAACTATCTCTACACTTACAACACTTTCTTAGAGGCTTTGATCACTGGCAACAGCCTCAGAAGAGCCTCCTCTGAAGCAGAGTATTTCTTCAGGTCAAACACATCCAGATCTTTTTCTGAGGACAGTAAGATGAAGACCAGAGCTGACCATTGAGCAGGAGACAGTTTATCTGTTGAGAGACGGCCTGAATTCAGGGACCGTTGGATCTCCTTCACTAGAGAATGATCATTCAGTTCATTCAGACAGTGGAACAGGTTGATGCTTCTCTCTACAGAGGGAGTCTCTGCAATCTTCTTCTTGATGTACTGGACTGTTTCCTTATTGGACTGTGAGCCACTTCCTGTCTTTGTCAGCAGACCCTGTAGGAGAGTCTGATTGGTCGGCAGTGAAAGACCAAGGAGGAAGCGGAGGAACAAGTCCAAGTGTCCATTTGGACTCTTTAAGGCCTCATCCACAGCACTCTGGTAGAAGAATTTCTCTGCAGATTTGACTTTTCTTGTCTCAGATGTCTTAGAGGTTGGTTGTTGTTGTGACATCAAATTGAGTCCTGAGTTGATGAAGGTCACATGGACATGAAGAGCAGCCAGAAACTCCTGAAAACTCAGATGGATGAAGCAGAAAACCTTGTCCTGGTACAGGCCTCTCTCCTCTTTAAAGATCTGTGTGAACACTCCTGAGTACACTGAGGCTGCTCTGATATCGATGCCACACTCTGTCAGGTCTGATTCATAGAAGATCAGGTTTCCTTTCTCTAGCTGCTCAAAAGCCAGTTTCCCCAGAGACTCAATCATCTTCTTGGTCTTTGGACTCCAGTGTGAATCTGTCTCAGCTCCACCATCATACTTGACATTCTTCAGTTTTAGCTGAACCACCAAGAAGTGGATGTACATCTCAGTCATGGTCTTGGGCAGCTCTCCTCCCTCTCTGGTCTTCAACACATCCTCCAGAACTGTAGCAGTGATCCAACAGAAGACTGGGATGTGGCACATGATGTGGAGGCTTCGTGATGTCTTGATGTGGGAGATGATCCTGCTGGCCTGCTCCTCATCTCTGAACCGCTTTCTGAAGTACTCCTCCTTCTGAGGGTCAGTGAACCCTCTGACCTCTGTCACCATGTCAACACACTCAGGAGGGATGTGATTGGCTGCTGCAGGTCGTGTGGTTATCCAGAGTTGAGCAGAGGGAAGCAGTTTCCCCCTGATGAGGTTTGTCAGCAGCACATCCACTGAGGTGGACTCTGTAACATCAGTCAGGGTTTCAGTGTTGTGGAAGTCCAGAGGAAGTCGACACTCATCCAGACCGTCAAAGATGAACACAACCTGGAACTGTTCAAACCTGCAGAGTCCTGCTTCTTTGGTTTCAGTAAAGAAGTGATGAACAAGTTCCACCAAGCTGAACTTTTTCTCTCTCAGTATATTCAGCTCTCTGAAAGTGAATGGAAATGTGAACTGTATGTGCTGGTGCTCTTTGTCTTCAGCCCAGTCCAAAGTGAACTTCTGTGTTAAGACTGTTTTCCCGATGCCAGCCACTCCCTTTGTCATCACTGTTCTGATTGGTCGCTCTCTTCCTGGTAAGGATTTAAAGATGTCTTCTTGTCTGATGGTTGTTTCTGGTCTGTCTGGTTTCCTGGATGCTGTTTCAATCTGTCTGACCTCATGTTCATCATTGACCTCTCCAGTCCCTCCCTCTGTGATGTAGAGCTCTGTGTAGATCTGGTTCAGAAGGGTTGGGTTTCCTGCTTTAGCGATTCCCTCAAACACACACTGGAACTTCTTCTTCAGGTTGGATTTGAGTTCATGACGACACTCTCGAACAAGAGTTACTGAATAAAAAGAAAAAATACATAAAGAAGATTAGTGAATGATTAATAAATAAAATCTAAAATGTACATCATGATTTTAGAGAAATCCTCTTACTGTTCAGCAGTCGGTCAGCCAGCTCCTCCTGCTTCATCCTCCTCAGGAAGTTCACTGTGATCTTCATTAATGACTCTCTGCTCCTCCTCTGCTCTTCATCCTCACTCTCACCACCTCTCCTCCCTCATTCTGGGTAATCTGGACTCAGAATCTTCTGGATCTTCTTCAGCTCGTTCTTCACAAAGGTGACCATGTGGTCCTCAAGCAGCTGGAACAAAAGACCATATGAATGACACAATCAAACTAAAACCATGGAGCCAAACATCAGATCCATGTTGGACAGACTGACAGTCCACTGGTGTAAAAAGTGCAGCATGAACATGATTGTCAACAGAACAGATGTAATAGTGTTTGTTATACATGTACAGACCATAAATATAGAGTCCAGTTGAGTTTGATGCTGCTGGGCAGACTGAACACTGGGAACCTCGGGGCTCTCCTGGTCCACACTGTGGAGAAATCAAGAAGAATGAGTTGACATGACGTCTGTCCACACAGAGACAGACACAAGGTGAAAGTCCATGAAGTGATGTTAGATGTGAACAGTGAATCAGATGACTCCCTGTAGTGGTAAAGTTTTGTTAGTCTTGCTGATCCAAATGAGAATCAACAGCTTAGTCTGCAGCTTTAAGTTCAGTGTTTGTTCTGTGACAGCTGCAGTTTTGACAAATATTTCAACAAACTTGATCAAAGTGTGCAGAGGAGGCTGCTTTAGTCGTTGCGACCCTTTGCCATTTAATGTCCAAAGTGCACTTTTTAGAGGGCCTATTGAATTTTTAAAATTAGTGTAAATGTGAACATTTCTTAACAATATTTGAATTCATAATTTATGAAATAATAATTCATATGTAAATATAAAATACCTTGCTGCATCAGTATCAATAGATTTCAGCAATAGATGTGAATTTTCACCTGTGTGCACGAGATTCACTGGTGACAGTGATGGAAGAGATGGTGAAGAGCATGGTGAGGTCACTTTACTGGGGACTGATGTTGAAAATAAACAATTTAAGGTTGATCTAATTTCATAGTGTCATTTCTTTGGAGGATACATTTACAGTGTATTTTAAACAAACGTAATTTTGAAATGATAAGTAACCTTATTATCACTCATTTCCATGTTTTATTTTGAGCATATAGTATGTCATACTGTATGCTCAAAATCAAACATGGAACATTACATTATACTATATCAATACTGAGTATGGATATATGGTCCCAAAGTGAAACACAAGTAGTTAAGAGTGAGGGGGTGTGTTATCTGTCTGATTGTTTCTTCCCAACAAGTGACATAGAATATTTTATTTATTTTTTTTTTTAGTTTATGTATTTTTAATAGAAACAGTGTACAATAAGAACATTAGCCTTGTGTAAAACAAGGAAAGATACATTGTACCAGGTTACAGCAGAATTATGCTACTTTCCACCTGTAGTCCCTTGGCAGGTAGGTGTTATGAACATAAAATATACAAAACAATGTACAGGAGCTCACCAAGGCCCAATATAGTTAAAACATAGCCTACTAATTCATTTACAGGATACATTTTGTAAAGGAATAATTCCACCAGCAAGGTAAGAGAATGACAAACACATATAACACACAGACACATGCTATGTTATAAATTAAGCCCTAACGTGCAAAGATGTGCTAACTAATGCAAAATCTGTTTTAATCCAACCCCATATTCACTTTTAATGCATTCCCCACCCTTATATTATTTGTTATAAGTACAAGACAGTGGTGATGCAGACGTTTTTTCCTGTCATGAATCTTCATGGCACTTTTGTATAGTGAGTTGAGGGGTCTTAAGCCTGTTTTACAAGCCTGTGACCAACTAGTGATGCAATATAAAATATAGAATATAAGCTGCTATCCAGTGAATATCATAACATCTGTCAAATATCCAACCTGAAACTAACTTCACCACGGTGGATAGGATGGTCAATCAGTGACAGTTATAAAAAACATTAACAGTCCACTCTACAAACACCTGGCAGGAAGATGAAGAAGACCTCAGAAATATAGAAAAAGAGAAAACAACCGATGCAAAACGAGTGATTGGCTACTCACTGTTCATATTAACTTGTATGTTCTAGTTGTACTGTTTATAAACCAGAGACACCATATGAAGATAAAACTGTTTTTGAAAAATAGAATCTCCACTGTCAGATAGGAAATAGAAAAGTTAAACATCTAGAAATAAGAGGAAAGCTAAGCACATAAATACAGTACATTAAATAGTTGGAATAAATAATCAAAGTCTTATTGTCAGTTAAAACTTACATCTGATCAGATGATGGACACTGTTCTTTAAAGGTGATGACAGCGTCCTTTGACCTGTTACTCTTCATGGACACACAGCTGGGTTCTGGTTCCTCCAGTTTCCTCCTGAAAGACACAGATTATAATCTGCTCTGTGACCAGAACAAACCAGTTTCACTGCTGTTTTGTTCTGAACTATAAGATAAGTGTGTTTTCCTGAAGAAACAACATGTTTCATTAAGTTCAGAGTGGATCAATGTGAAAACAACACAAGATAATAAAACCATCAGAGCTGCTTTATGTGTGTGTAGACTCTCAGCAGTGATATGATACCATGAAAAAGTGTAAGTGAAGAAGATTAATGTTGTAAATAAACACATTTACTTAACATCTGGATAAACAGCTGTTTAAACAACTGTCAGTGACATAACGTTAGTGACACATTACCTCTCTGTAGTAGAGGGTTGTTGATTTTCAAAATTAATGTGGCGCTCAGGTGACTGTTTCTTCCTCAAAGATGCACAACTGAGTCCAGTTCTAGGTCCTCGTCCAGGTTCGGGTTCATCCATGCTGCTGAATGAACCTTCACCTGTAGAGGAAACACAAATCATTCATCAGCGCATCAACTGAACTGGTCTTTTATGTCATTTACTCTAAAATATCAGCTGTGATTGTCTCTTCTTCTCTGTTTCCTGTCAGCGTCAGTTAAATACAGTCTCAAAGTGTGAGACAGAGGAAGATGCCATCAGCTGCTGTGCTTCTACTATCAGTCCACTAGATGGCTTCACTGACCTACACTGACTCTGCAGCGTCTGACTTGACATGATGAAACAAGCTGCAGTTGATTCTTTCACTCACAACAACTGGGCCTGAACTTATTTCACCTCAAAGCTCCAATGACATCCAGTCATTTCACTGCCACTGAAAATCATCTGAACACATTCTACATCTGCAACATCTGCGCTCTCATGATGATAAACCATGAAAACTTATCATTAACTGGCTGAAAGAAATAGTTCTAAACTGATATTAATCTTTTTCTTTTTTTCTGAATAAAAAAGTGGATATGAACCAATGTCAACCTGGAACTTTATCAGCTGTACTCATATCATAACAGTAGTGTATATTTAATGTGAAGGAACTAGTTAGCAGGTAAAGTAACTAGTAAAGTAACACTGATGTTCTTGGTGACTAGTTTAGTTAAGGAGGTGACATCGGCCGGACGTTTGACGTTCGGCCTCGACTGTCCCTGCATCTGCATGTCCCCGCAAACCAAAGTGTGGTGACGTCATCAAACATTACATAAGATTCACACTGTCGTCCTACATCACTCGAAAACCATACATTTGTTGTCGGTATCACTCTACATGTAAAAACAACCGTAGAGCTTATCCGTACTGTCTGGGTAAGGGACCATCAGCAAATGACACATAAAATGTTAAAATAAACAATATTCTGCAAACGAAATTACATGTTGTAATTGCTGTAGTACTATCCAATTCATTTTTTCTTCTTACTACAGGTGTTTTGTCTTTGCTTCTTTGTTTGTTTGTTTTCGCTGATGTCACTTAGACAATCATGAAGGTTGATCAAGCGATTTATTAAAAATATTCACCATGAAGCAACATTTTTCCATTCTGATTACTGCAGTACCTCCCACTGCATCTTGCCAACTTCACCGCACTTTTCCTCCATGAATCCTTTAATCATTTGGTCACAAAATAGTGACAAACGATCGGTTTAAGTCTTCAAATGTCTTGTTTTATCAGACCAACCATCACAGAGCAACAATATTCACTTTACAATCATATGACACAGAAAAAAGAAGGAAAACTTCATCATGTGAAGCT
Organism: Polydactylus sextarius; assembly: GCA_016801845.1. Taxonomy (NCBI): domain Eukaryota; kingdom Metazoa; phylum Chordata; class Actinopteri; family Polynemidae; genus Polydactylus; species Polydactylus sextarius. The sequence continues at coordinate 24,249,879 of CM028931.1, forward strand.
GAAAACACAAAAAGTCAAAACATCAACATCCAGCGTCGTCCTGACTTCACTGTTACAGCTCTGACACAGTTACTGTCACGTTATAACAACTTTATATCAACATTATAACAACATTATAGCTGAGGACATGTGTCTACGATGATAAACTGTTCACATTACCTTCACATGGAGAAAATAAACTGCGTCACTACACTGGTCAAAAGTGAAAGTAAACTGTAACAAAGAAATGGGAGGTGTTCTTTACATGTTTTACCTGTTGATCCTGTTCAGTTGAATGAATCCTCACAGCAGAAGGAGACAGAGGAAACTGCTGTGATTCTACTATTCTACTACAAACATTATACAGCAAGAAACAAAGACTGAGTCACCAAAGTCAGACTGAGAGAATCAAACAAATCAAACTTACACTTGATTGAAACAAAGAGGTGAAGAAGAAGCGTCTCCACTCGACGGCTGCAGAGAAAACGTTTTGACACAGGTGAGCTGTTTCCTGGAATCAGGGCTCCACCTGAGATGGCAGCAGACCAAGAAGTAAGACTGGAACAGGTTGATACAGATCTGTGTACAAACACACCTGTGTAATGAGCTGGTGCAGCGTCACAGAGGGTGTGAACTCCACGACCAACAGACTCTCCTGATTGGACAACACCAGCTCCTGAACAGCCAATCACAGAGGAGAAGAGGGTCACTGTACATCTAGCCCCATAATCATTCATCATTTGGTCAGAAAATAGTGACAAATGATCTGTTCAAGTTTCTCAGAGTCTGAGGTGACGTTTTGAAATGTGTTGTTTTATCAGAGCAACAATATTCACTTTACAATCATATGACAGACCGTTCATGCTTGAAATAACCACACGCGGCAAAAACAAACCTAAACCAGGTGTCCACTAGAGGGCGGTAATCGACTTTAACATACACAAGGTATCCAATTACAAAACCCTTTTAAAATGTTAGTTGTTATTTAACTAGTTTTTATTTACTTCATTGTAGAACATTTTAAGTAATATTTATACAATATTTCATCTACCCACCACCATGCTACAGCACTATTATAATATGGTTATGATGCATTTGTGTTGGGAACCATTTAGTCAATAAGATCATGTTACTACTGAAACCAAACATGAAATCATTTAAAGTTCCTGTTTATGTATTGATTGACTTACTGAGTTGAAGTGGTGTATTAATACAGTCTACACATAAACAATACAAGACACTGGTTAAACGCTGGTAACTACGTTGGATTAGGTAACTAATGATCTTAATGAACTCACATAGATGAAGACTAAAGAGAAGTTATTGTTCAGTGAATTTCTATGTTACAATTGTGTCTTGATTGATTATAATTAACCTATCAAATATTAAATCTAGGTTAGTGTGTTGGAATAAAGACATTCAAAGAAATTCTCAGATGCCTGAACACTTTGCCTTATTGAATTAATCTCCTCTCTACAAAACCTAGACTACATTCACCAGGTAGGTGCATTTTGTAAAACTCATTTGACTGGGATTTGTGACAGAGACGTGGATCCTCTGAGCATCAAGACATTTCCCAATGACATATGATGGCTCCAGTTTTCCAGTGGTGTTGTGGGAAAACACAGAGATGTGTTTAATATATGTCGGCCATTCTCAGTTAGACAGTTATAGCTTAATAAGGTAAAGTGTGAGCACTAGCACGTGCTGTGATAATATACACAATACTAAGATTAGTCCACTCTGTGACAGTAGCAACAACAACAATATAAATCCTTTTATCACTACATACTTAGAGATGCAGCTTTAAGGTAGAGATGATCGCTATATTGTCTGAAGATCTCTGACAAGCCATCGCTGTCCAGGTGCTGGCTCTTGGCTGGTTTATGGCCATTACAAACAGGTCTGAGATGCTACATCCAGGTGTGTTTGTCTAAATGTTGAACTGTTTGTCTTTAGTAACAATGTGTGTAAAGTGATGAAAAGTCCATGTTTGCTGAGAGAGACTGTGCTGGTCCTTTCAGGTTGGAGCCTGGTAGAGTCCCATGGATCATATACAATATAACTACTATACAATATATTTAGCAGAGTCTATGAACTTATGGACACGGGTCGGATTGACTTCCTGTTTCTTTCAGGGGGGTATTTTTTACATGTGTTTCTGCTCTCAACTCAACTCAAGTAACTTTGACAAAAACACGTCTCACAAGGAAAAGGTTATAATCAGGGGTCCTTTGCACATATGTAAGGTTATTTTCTAGGTTTACTTTTAATTTGTATTCAATGAATGATTATATAATGGCCTACAAAATCAGATAATCATTTCAACTTGATTAAAAAAAAAAAGTAATAATTTAATTGAATAATATCTTTACCACATGAACAAGTATATTGTAATATATCTGCTGTGCAGCAATGGGTGGGGCCAGGTAATTTTAGGCAAAATTAGGCAATTCTGAGCAACAAGCAGAGTGTGGGAAGATGAAAGAAAGGTAGTATTCTAATGTTAATGTATATTTTAAATCAGTTGAGGCTTGAACTCACAATCTTCAACACCAAAAACCATCCTCTACCTCACTGAACTCACAGGCAAGTGGAAATGTCACATGTATCTTCACAAACTGACTAATCCAGTCACTCACCTGTGTGCAAGACAGCTGTCAAAAATTCAGTTATTAAGAGAAAAATCTGAAAATACACAATCTATACTAATACACATCTAGACAGCATGGAGATCTTGGTAATGTGTTTTTAAAAATAGTTCATTGGCTCCATAAGTGAAAAACTGATGTTTAAAAATGACATTTTTGCATCGACTCCAATTGTTCGCATGAGAGTGAAATTCAAAATGCTGTAAAAAAAAAATAAAATAAATAAAAAAATAAAAAATATCAGCTTTTGAGATCAAATTCTGATATTTTCCAAACATCATCTACCATGACTTTTTTTTATGAACATTGAAAATGTATTTAGCAAGAATTTGCAAGTATATGTTTAAAATCCAGTTTACGTTCCAACATTTCGATGCACTGTAGGCTCAATTTTTGATCAATGAAAAATCTGTGTGGATGGTTTGTGTAGGACAGTCTGAAGATGCTCTATAGCAAATTTGGTGTCGATTTGCGCCAAAACAGGGATAGGGAAAAACAGGGACCAGAGATAGGTTTAATAAGATTTACAGTTTTTGAAAAAAAAACAGAGTGATGGAATTCATAAATTGCAATAAGTTTAAATGTACAAAAGTTTCTTCAGTACTGCCGCTATAGTTTGCTGAAAGTTGCACATCTCTAGCACATATGGTTGATTTGTTGTGAATTTTCAAAAATTTTGAACTCTGTTTTTGCAGCTGAGGCAATCTGGCACTGGACTGGACTTTTGTGCAATATTTTGTCATTTTTCACACATGGGAAGTAGGATTTCCTTGGAAGAAGAAGATCCAGGAAAACAATAGGGTTCTGGCAGTTTAGGCTGCCCGGTCCCTAATGAATCAACGTCTCTGACTCATATTACATTACGTTATATTAACTCACATTCCTCAAGGTGCAGAGGAGGAGGAAAATCTGATTATTGATCAACTCGAAAGCTAAAACTCAGTTATGCTTCAACATGTAAAAGAATCCACTGACACATCGAAACAATGCCAACAATTCATGCGTCATAGCATTGTTACCAGACGGTTTGTAGGACTTTCTTTGCTTTCCTCTGCTGTAAAAACTACAATCTACCACTGATATTTATGGAAAGAAGACATCTTAAAGTGACAATAAATGACATGTTCATGTACTTCGTGATACGATTTATCCGTCAACCCCGTTACGGACAAAATGGTTACCCTGACAGTAACAGGGTTGATGAGTTCAAGCTAATTTGCCCCTAGCTAGCTAATGTTCAAGGTCTCAACAGCACATCATACATTTGAAAGGATATTACGTGTAGATATGGTAAATATCAAGATACACAAAATATTATTTTAATCAATATGTTAAAAAGTGGTAACAGGAATGACACTGTATGATGTCCCCACCCCCAACAATCTCATAAAACAACAAAATTGTACATTATAAAAGAGAGAAACTTACTTTTCCCAACAATTTAAGTTCAGAAAGACCTGCTAAAAATGATGATAGATGATAGATACTAATGTTATGTTTTAAAATTATGCATGTATTTGGTATTATAGTGATCTTATGACAGATTATTTCTCTGGGAAGATGTACTATGAACAATCACTGTTTTAAAAGATCTAACATCATACAATTTTACTTTAAGTCTAAATAGAAAAGGTTGTGTTTTTTTTAATTAACAAACATATTTTTGTATTAAAAGAGACTATTACTTTAATAACTCAACAGCACTGAAGAAACATATTGTAAAAATATTCACTTAAAACAAATAAAACTCCCTCTGACAGTGGTGACTTTATACCACTCAAGTCAATGGCTTCTTGCTTAACAACTTTATTTAACTTATTTGGTCCAAAAAATAACAGATCCTGAGCACTGTGATGAACATTTTTCAAGGAATATAATGTAAAATTAAGCAATATAATCACTAATAGTAGCTCATCCCCATATCATCAAATATCAAATCATCATAGTAAAATAAAGTGCTACAAAGCTATGATGCTACAATGCTATTTTTAACAGAGTTGTTAACATCAACCATCTTGTTTTCCCTCTATTGTTAGTTATTTCATACCTCTTCTGAAATGTAAACATTTATGTCATAATCTAATGTTTTTATATAAAAGAGACAGTGTTGACATGTTATGGTTGTGACAGTAGCAGTGTCCAAAACTATGAACAAGTTTAAGAGAAAATATCAAACTTACAGGAGCTTGAGTGATCTTGAAGCAGTAGAGCTGAAGGTTTGAAAATGGGGTCCTCAGGAATGTAGTTGACCTTGTAGTTGCCTGATTTTATTGCTTTTTATAAATATGTGACGGTGGTGATGACACATTTTTGAGCAGCCACAAAATAATAGTAAATATTGTTCAAAACTGACAGTTTGTAGATTTTAAAACATATTCAGCGTCTGCCTCATTGTTTTCCTGGATCTTCTTCTTCTTCCAAGGAAATCCTACTTCCTGTACGCAAAAAATGATCCAACTTTGCACAAAGGTCCAGTCCCATGCCAGACTGCCTCAGCTGCAAAAACAGCTCAACAGTCCTGATGGTGGCGCAACAGCAAGCTGTGGAAGTTCAAAAGTTTGGAAATTCACATCAAATCAACCACATGTGCTACAGATTTACAACTTTCACCAAAATATAGCCCCAATAGTGAACAAACTTTTGTACATTTAAACCTATTGCAAATTGTGAAGTCCATCACTCTGTTTTTTTTTTTTCCAAAAAACTAATTAAACTTATCTCCTCCCACAGTTTTTGCTCATTTGACACCAAACTTGCTACAGAGCATCTTCAGACTGTCCTACACAAACCATCCACACAGATTTTTCATATATTGAAAACTGAGCCTACAGAGCGTCAACATGTTTGACCATAACTGATTATAACCTTGATTCTTGATTCACATTGACTGCATTAAACAGGCGTGGCTGGTCAATATGGGCAGGTGGGGCAGCGAGACACAGGTGACAATTAGTGGGCTTTTAAGGAGTCATCCACAGATGGTCCTGCCTCAGTCGACCCCTAGAGGGAGTCATAGGCTAAAGCTGAAGATTGGTGAATGATTACAAGCTGTAAATAGAGCTGTGATTTCACCAGCTCCAAATGTACCAGATCCTTATACTCTGCTGAATAACATCAAGACTACACATTTATGTTTGATATACTGGAATAGATTTGGTGAATTCATCCTTCTCAATTCTGGTAGATCTAAAAATCACAACCACTAAAGTTTTGCTTCACAAAGATCTTAGTGACACACCACTGAAAATTGAAATGGATCTTATAGAACAAACCAGATGTGAAGGAAAAATATGTCCTTGTAATAACTGATACATTTTCAAGTTGGACAGAAATATTCCCTGTAGGTCACCCTGATGTTATATCAGTGACAAAAGCCGCGTGAATAGAAATAATACCAAGATTTAGAATACAAGAAAAAAATAGCTATTGTGATAATGGAAGACATTTTGTCAATGAAATAGTAACAAAGATGACACAAAGCTTGGAAATACAAGTAAAATATCACTGTGCATATCAGCTACAATCATCAGGATTTACAGAACAATAAAAAGTCAACTTAACATTGATGCAAAGGCTGCTGACAACCCCTACAGCCATAAAAGTGGAAGAACACGTCACAGGACTCACTGTGGAACAGCGCCACCTGTTGGTGAGTAGTGTTACCTGAAGTCTTCTGAACCTACCGTCTCAGTGAAGAACAGAGCAACTGGTTCAAATTTGTCCCCACTGAGAAAAAGTATGAATTTACCAAACTTTACTAAACATTAAGGACAGAAATGATCTTTTATTTAGCTTTATTTTAACTTTAAATTCATTTCCATTTGTTTATAAAGTAAAATTTACAAGTTGCTTTGCATTAATGCATTGATTATATGGACACAAGAAGAGAAGATGAGACACAGGTGTAACACATTAGGACAGGGTCAGGTGATCAGACATGAGGGAAAACACAGGAAGTATGACAAGAGACAAGACAACAGGAAAAAACATTTCAAAATAAAAACAGGAAGTGACACATAAATACTAACATGATACTAAACTAATCAAGACTCCATAAGAGCAAGAGGAAGAAGTTTACAAGGAATTATTTAGAAGAGATTTTAAGATCTACTGATTTAACACATTAATGTGAAAACTTCTGGAAGTGGAAGAGACAGACATGAACAGACTGAACTGTTCAACAGAGACAGTTTCTCTGACAGGAGGAGACTCTGTCTGCTGATCTCAACACAGAGACACTGAGGAACCAGGTCTAAAACATAGTCTAAACCCAGGATACAGAGGTTCAGTGAATGTGGTGTTGAAGGTGTAGAGGTGGATCAGTGAGTTAGAGGAGACTCTGTAGAAGGACAAAGTACCAGCAGGACAGTCCACATACACTGCTACTCTGACAGAGTCAGAGGACCTGAATCTCTCATGTTGCTGTGTCATGATGTGGGAGATGGATGTTCGTCTGTTATTGTGCCAGACATAGTAATCACCATCACAGTATTCCAGACTCCAGGACTGATTGTTCAATCCAAACAAACAGTCTCTACTGTTTCCTTTCCTCCTGATTCCTCTGTAACTCACTGAAATAAAAACATATCCTCTGAACTCGACCTCCCAGTAACAGCGACCAGTCAGACCATCTCTACACAGCAGCTGAGGCCACTGGTGAAACCTCTCTGGATGATCAGGATACGACTGATCCTCTAACACATATGTCACCTTCCTGTTGTTGTCAGACAGTTTGATGAATCTGTTCACTGTGTTTGTGTCGAGTGTGAGTTCACAGGAATCTGATGAGAGAACAAGACACAATCCAGCTGCAGTTATTGATCATCATCTGTTCAGTTATTGACACATTGATGAGGACTCATGACATCAGTGATCTGAATGAGTCATGTGACATTTTAAAACTCCTTTGTTTTCATGAATCAAATTAAAAACACACTTACACTTCCTCAGACCTGGTGTCAACCATCGGACTCCACCAGGCTCCAACCTGAAAGGAGGAGGAGTCAGACCAGCACAGTCTCTTTCAGCAACCATGGACATTACATCACTCTCATACACACATTGTTACAAAAGACAAACAGTACAACATTTAGACAAACACATCTGTTTACAGTTATTATTATTATTTACAGCTGAATGTTTTTCTCTTTTGTGCTAAGCTAGGCTTAACATGTGCTGGACCCATCTCTATACACTATATTATCTATATTAAAATAATCTCATGTGTGGTATGAGGAAAGTAAATTACAGCTACTTTGACCTGCAGAGATGTGTCTAAACAGTAGAGATGCACAGTGAGGTACTTGTTTCTCAGCAAAAACAGACAGTGAAAAGATCAGTTGATAGACTGATATCATTCCAGGAAACGTCACAACTTTCACTATAGTTTCAGTGTCTAGACTATATTTGAATACATCACTTTCCTCTTCAGACTATTCATCATAGATTGATAGTTATTCTTATTGATGTCATGGCTCTGGCTCAGGAGGCAGAGCAATGGTTCAGTGGTTTGATTCCCAGTTCCTCTAGTCCACATGTCCAAGTGAAAGAATGAACAAAAGGAATAAAGTTATAATCAGGGGGTCAGTTGCACATATGTAAGGTTATTTTATAGGTTTATTTTTAATTTGTATTAATTTAATAATTATATGCTGGTCCATTGCCTACAAAATCAGTTGTCCTTAGATAGAAGATAATCATTTCAACTTGATTAAGAAAAACAAAAAGTAATAATTTAATTGAGATAATGTCTTTACCACATGAAAGAGTATATTGTAATATGTATTAAAATGTACAAACAGTGAGTTTTGAACAATATTTACTATTATTTTGTGGTTGCTCAAACTGTGTCGTCACCACTGTCAGATATTTATAAAAAGCAATAAAATCAGGCAACTACAAGGTCAACTACATTCCTGAGGACCCCATTTTCAAAACCTTCAGCTCTACTGCTTCAAGATCACTCAAGCTCCTGTAAGTTTGATATTTTCTCTTAAACTTCTCTTTTATATAAAAACATTAGATTATGACATAAATGTTTACTTTTTAGAAGAGATGTGAAGTAGCTAGCAATAGAGGTGTGCCTGTGTGTGTGTGTGTGTGTGTCCAGTGCATACTATTATGTTATGTGGCAGCTCGTGTGCATGTCCAAGACAAATTTCCTTCGGGACAGAATAAATTAATCTTGAATCTTGAATCATTGTACATTATTCCTACTAGTAATGACATGATTTTTTACTATGATGATTTGATATTTGATGATATGGGGATGAGCTACTTTTAGTGATTATATTGCTCATTTGTACATTATATTCCTTGAAAAATGTTTATCACAGTTGCTCAGGATTTGTTATGTTTTGGACCAAATAAGTTAAATAAAGTTGTAAAGTAAGAAGCCATTGACTTGAGTGGTATAAAGTCACCACTGTCAGAGGGAGTTTGTGTGGAAAAACTGTATTTTATTCCATATCATTCATTGTTTAATCATTTAATAGATAATGTAACCATGTCTTTTGCTACTATGCATTGCTTGATCATAAAAAGGAAAACTATGTTGTATTAGTGAGATGTCAGCAAGGTAGGGTAGGACTGTGGTTTGATAAGAGAAAGCTGTGAGCATGGAGACATCAAAGGCCGAAACAACCAACCAGCGACAAACTGTTTCCTCCTACTCTGAAGCTTCCTGTTCAGGCATATAAGGCTGTGTTAGAAGCTTATTTCTTTGGATTTTTCACTTACTCAGTATCAGAGCACTGTGTACTTGGTAACTGACTCCCCTTGCAGCAAGTAAAACTTATCTATCTTTTGAACACATCAACTGCCTCCTCCTGATTGTGTGTTGTCTGCAAATTCATTTCTGGGAGTTTTCCTGACAGAGTTTTATTTGTTTTAAATGAATATGCTTACAATACGTTTTTTCAGGGCTGTTGAGTTATTAAAGTAATAGTCTCTTTTAATACAAAAATATGTTTTCAATATTAAAAACATGACTTTTTCTATTTATACTTAAAGAAAACGATGTTGTATGATGTTAGATCTTTTAAAGGAGTACATGTTAAACAGTATAAAAAATGAACAAAGGTTAATATTCAACATTTAACAGCATGTATGTGTAGTAAGAATGCCTAAATACATATTAGATCAAATAAAAAAAATAATGGTTAAATGCACACAGGAGGGAGGACTAACAAGACACAGGTGATCGGACCCTGAAACATTTTGGCTAAAAGTTGTATTTTTCAGTTTTAAAAAGGAAATTAAAATATCAAAATATGGATTCTGTGAAGCCTAATCTCTATAAAAGTACAGATTGTTTAATTATGTTGTTTTTTTTAATCAAGTGATTACAATCAATGAAAAGTTTGTTTTAGCTCTCCTGTAAAATTCTGAAAATGTCATTTACGCTCCTTATGCTCCAAACCCTGGACCAGTACATTGCTGAACAGCCAAGAAATTTATCTATAATGATATTCGTTCAGATGTTGTAATTTAACTAACTTTTATTATTATTTTTGTTATTCAGCATCTCCATGAAGCAAAAAGACAGACATGAAGTGAAAATTCCTTTTCTATCAGTTCTATTGTCTGTGACTGCAGCAGCCTCTCCATACCTGAGAGTGTCCAGTCTCCAGTGTGGATCCTTCAGTCCAGCCGACAGCAGCGTCACTCCTGAGTCTCCTGGATGATTGTAGCTCAGGTCCAGCTCTCTCAGATGGGAGGGGTTGGAGCTCAGAGCTGAGGCCAGAGAAGCACAGCCTACCTCTGTGATCAGACAACCTGACAGACTGAACACACACAACAACACACAGGAAACATCTGTCAACACCTGGTGGGAGGGTTTAGTTGTTACTTATTTTTTGGTTTAGGTCCTGATACTATGTATTTCAGTTACATTTAATGGACAGGAACATTCCTCTGAAGACATGTGAAAATGTCGGTAATAGGCACAATGTTTTTTTTTTTTTTTTATTTCGAGCAAACTCCTCATAGAAAGTAATTCTCTTCAAGAATCTAGAAAGTTCTGCCAAAGTTACATAGTACTGTACAGCTTAACTGTTAATAAACAAATGAAAATCAGATTTTAAATAATTATCATTTCAAGAGGTTGATGAATCTTGACCTGAGAGTCTCCAGTTGACAGTGTGGACTCTCCAGACCAGCAGACAGAACCTTCACTCCTGAGTCCTGCAGCTTGTTGTTATTCAGGTCCAGGTGTCTCAGACTAGAGGACTGGGAGCTGAGGACTGAGGACAGAGCTTCACAGCTTCTCTCTGAGAGGTTACAGTCACTCAGTCTGAAGAGGTGAGAATGAGGAATTAAAGAAGAAAGGAATTTATTATCTTTCCTGTTGAAAAGATAGCAGTGTCTTTATATAATGATGAATAAATACAACTACATCTGCACTTACAGAGCAGAGGGATCAGTTGCTTGTTACTTATTGGTATTGGTCCTGATATTATGTATTTGACTTACATATAGTGAACAAGAACATTTGTCTGAAGATATGTTGTTGAAAATGTCAGTAATATAATGAAAGTGTGAATTTGATGTGTAGATACTGTTTGTATTGTGTTTGATAAAAGTCTCTGTATCCAGCATCTGTCCTACTGAGGTTTGTTGGATGAACACACAAACACTTAACATGAGGAGGGTGATGTGATAGACAGTCAGTTCTATGGGAGTTCTGTAAGATCCTGTGATATATTTAACATTTTCACTTTATTTACAATGTTTTTTTTCTAACAAAGTGCCCATAAAAACAATTATCTTCTTGAGTTTCAAATGTTCTGCTGAAGTTTAGTCAAATATTTGTTATACAGTCCTGCACAGTTTAACTGTTTATATATGAATGTAAATCAGACTTAAAATAATTGTCATTTCAACATGTTGATGAATCCTGACCTGAGAGTCTCCAGTTGACAGTGTGGACTCTCCAGACCAGCAGACAGAACCTTCACTCCTGAGTCCTGCAGGTTGTTGTTATTCAGGTCCAGGTGTCTCAGACTAGAGGACTGGGAGCTGAGGACTGAGGACAGAGCTTCACAGCTTCTCTCTGAGAGGTTACAGCCACTCAGTCTGAAGAGATGAGAATGAGGAATTAAAGAAGAAAGGAATTTATTATCTTTCCTGTTGAAAAGATAGCAGTGTCTTTATATAACGATGAATAAATACAACTACATCTGCACTTACAGAGCAGAGGGATCAGTGGCTTGTTACTTATTGGTATTGGTCCTGATATTATGTATTTGACTTACATATAGTGAACAAGAACATTTGTCTGAAGATATGTTGTTGAAAATGTCAGTAATATAATGAAAGTGTGAATTTGATCTGTAGATACTCTTTGTATTGTGTTTGACAAAAGTCTCTGTATCCAGCATCTGTCCTACTCAGGTTTGTTAGATGAACACACAAACACTTAACATGAGGAGGGTGATGTGATAGACAGTCAGTTCTATGGGAGTTCTGTAAGATCCTGTGATATATTTAACATTTTCACTTTATTTACAATGTTTTTTTTCTAACAAAGTGCCCATAAAAACAATTATCTTCTAGAGTTTCAAATTTTCTGCTGAAGTTTAGTCAAATATTTGTTACACAGTCCTGCACAGTTTAACTGTTTATATATGAATGTAAATCAGAGTTAAAATAATTGTCATTTCAACAGGTTGATGAATCCTGACCTGAGAGTCTCCAGTTGACAGTGTGGACTCTCCAGACCAGCAGACAGAACCTTCACTCCTGAGTCCTGCAGCTTGTTGTTATTCAGGTCCAGGTGTCTCAGACTAGAGGACTGGGAGCTGAGGACTGAGGACAGAGCTTCACAGCTTCTCTCTGAGAGGTTACAGCCACTCAGTCTGAAGAGATGAGAATGAGGAATTAAAGAAGAAAGGAATTTATTATCTTTCCTGTTGAAAAGATAGCAGTGTCTTTATATAATGATGAATAAATACAACTATCTCTACACTTACAGAGAGGATTAGTTGCTTGTTAGTGATGCAGTGCTTTGCATTGCAAACTATTGTTCTTCACCACGTTTCTTCTTATTTTTCCATCTTCTGTACGATTTTCAAATTTTAATAACTCAATAAGGCCTCATTGCACACAGACAAATAATACACCAAAACGTGCGGCTCGATCGGACTCGGACTTAAAAAATTACTGCTGAAATTTTCCCATTCATTTCTTATGGGAGAAGGTGAAAAAACACACAAACATCTACAGCTCTGGCATACTTTCACCTAGAGACGTCATTCCAGCTGTCAAATGGAGACAAAATCCTCCTGTGTTGATGTGGCTTTCAACTGTTTTGCTAGGTTGTATACTTTTTGATCAGTCACAGATCATTCACCATGATCAATTCTGGAGAAATTTAGACTTTACAATGAGTGTGTATGTGGTCGGAATGTTCGTGCTACAGTGGTAGCCACAGCAGCTAGAGTGGAGAGAGGTTGAAAAAAATCCTCTAAATTTCTCACTAAAACTGTGCTCACGGCCACAAATTTCACTCTACACATATAATATTCTCAACAATTGTAGTCACACTCTTCCTGATTCTCACAATGTGTCTACCTAAATGATAGGATTTACAGTTTTTGAATGGGAAGCCTAGAAGTGAAAAGAGTACACCCTAACCGCCCCATTGGGTCCTATGTTAATCCAGCGAAGGTTTTAAGGAGAAAAGCAGAACTGTTACTCGCTGTAGTGTCCACATTTTTTACACTAGGAAGAAAAAAACACATCTACATGTTCACAAAAGCCTCGTAGCTGTGAATCCGAAAAGAATTTTGTGGATATCTGCTTTACTTTTTGAATAAATCGCAGTAGTTCGAGGTGTTGTTTTGAGCATCTTCTCAGAGCTTTTGCCGCTTTTCAAGTACCTCTGAAGCACCGTCACCACGGCAACCAGTGTCAGTTAGGGGAGCAGAGGGGGAGGGCGCGGGGTGTGTGTGCGTGTGTTTGTGTGTGTGTGTCGTTAGTGAAACAGCTGCTTCAGCAGCTACTTTGAACATTAATAACTTCATGACGGTTGATCACACATAGACAAATGATATCTCAAAACATGCATCTTTGCCAGACTATTACTTTTTTTTTATCCCAAACCAAACTTTTCATGACATAATTTGCAAATAAGTGCAGCAAATCCTCCCCATTATAAATGAATATGATTAGATGAAAAGTTGGATAAAGTGATAAAGGACATGGATAAAGCTCAAAACAAGTTGAAAAAGGAAATTCCTCACTTTCCTTCCTTTCTTACCATAATGAAATGATTGGCGACACTAGTCAGCAATCATTTCACCAATCATCCTTCGTTTTATTCCTTTCCTTCCTTCCTCTCTTAGCATAATGAAATCATTCACAACGCTAGTCGCAAATCATGTCGCTCCTTCCTTTACTGTTATAATGAAATGAAATGAATCATTTCCCTCCGTCCTTTCCTTTCTTTCCTTCCATAATGAAGAATTGTAGCATCTTAGCATCGTAGTGAAATATCATCATTGCATTGTAGCATTGTATTAACATATCATCGTAGCATCTTATTGCAGAATGCTGCGGCCACTGCATCACTCTCGTGATTTCCTGCAAGGGAATTGTGTAGTTATTTATTGGTATTGGTCCTGATATGATGTATTTGACTTACATATAGTGAACAAGAACATTTGTCTGAAGATTTGTTGGTGAAAATGTCAGTAATATAATGAAAGTATTAATTTGATCTGTAGATACTCTTTGTATTGTGTTTGATAAAAGTCTCTGTATCCAGCATCTGTCCTACTGAGGTTTGTTAGATTAACACACAAACACCTAACATGAGGAGGGTGATGTGATAGACAGTCAGTTCTATGGGAGCTGTGTAAAATCCTGTGACATATTTAACATTTTCACTTTAATTACAATGTTTTTTTTCTATCAAAGTGCCCATAAAAACAATTATCTTCTAGAGTTTCAGTGACTTTGCTGATCTACTTCTCTGTGATCGCTTCATAAACTACACGCGACAGGTCTGTGTGTGTCTGTGTTGGAAAAAAATAATTAATTAATTTGTAGTGGTCAGTGTTGATTCTGTGGTGGTCTGCCACACATTGATCATTAAATGTGAAACCCTGTGATCATTTTGTGACAACTGTGTCACTTTGTTCACTTCTTCAGTTCTATTTATAGAAACTATTTATTGATACGCTCCTGCTGCTGGGTTTTAAAAATGGTGCTTCTTTGTTGACTGCGTCACGTACCGTCTTGAGGTACAACCAACCACAGAGTCACACTAGAACCCTGCCCAAGAACTTTTCAGGGCTGAACGGATTATCTACCACACACTCACAGGCTATAAAACCTATAAGATATAGTACAAAAACTTCAAATGAAGAATTAAAAAAAAGTTGAAAATATATTAAAGTTATTGACATTATTAGTTAATGACATTATTAGAGTATAGAGTGTGGTAGAAATGTCATTAATGTTATGTTACATTATGTTGTCAATGATGAAAAACACAGGAATAATCTATCAAACAAAACACTGGAATGATGCTCGACAAGACAAGACAATCTGGCACTGACACATACAGGAGCACTGGTTAAATACACAAAACTAAAATGACTATCAAAATAAAACAGGAAACTGATAAATAACGGACCCTGAAACATTTTGGCTAAAAAGTTGTATTTTTAGTTTTAAAAGGAAATTAAAATATGTATTCTGTGAAGCCTAATCTCTATAAAAGTACAGATTGTTCAAATATGTTGTTTTTAATCAAGTAATTACAATCAATGAAAAGTTTGTTTTAGCTCTCCTGTAAAATTCTGAAAA
>JAFBJX010000100.1:0-22336 GCA_016801845.1 Polydactylus sextarius
ACATGCAACAGGTCACTGATTTGGAGTTTGTTGTTGTTAAAATTGAGGCTCCAGTCAAAGTGCTATTAGCAACTGTTTACAAACCACCAAATTTTCGATTGAAACATTCTTACAAAACATGAGAAACCTCTTGGACTCATTGGACATATTAAATCACCAGCCCATCATTGTTTGTGGCGAGCTTTAATGAGGATCTCTCACTAAAGGAAAGAAAAGTATCAAAGATTTGTTTCTGTCCAGAGGTTACACTCAAATTAATTACAGGAGTCCACCACTGAGAGAAGAACACACTGATTGATCACATTTATATTTCACATCCTGATAAATGTCTTCAATCAGGTGTTCTCCAAACATATTAAGTTACCACAATCCAGTGTATTGCATTTTGACTGACTAAGGGCCTGCCAGCCAACACATGGTCCATAGAAAAGTTTGTGTTTTCTGACTTTATTATAAAGTGTAAATGCTATATATATGTTAATAATATTTATGTAATATATATTTGTATGTAATGTATAGGCTATTTGTAGTTTCTAGGCACTCACTGAGCCTGTTCAATGAGTAGTTTATTCTTAATGTTTATGTTATTGTACACTCTGTATTATGTAATGTAAAGAGTTAATTCACCTTAAATAAATTTTTTTAAAAACTTCACATTGTGTTTTCATTTTGTAACAACTTTTGTTTTTTTGTTTTTCATATGTATGTGTTTTTCATATGTTGTTTCAGGACACTCATTGAGTTTGTTTAATGAGGGGCCAGCTTTTTTAATTGTGTAATATTATTTCACTGTTTAAATTATTATTAAGACTAATGTAACAATGTAAAAGTAGTGTGTTTTCTATTGTGTATTTATTTGTGTATTTATTTATGTATTAAAGGGGTCAGCATTATCTTATGTCCTTCTCATCATCTATTGAGATGATGAGAACAGCTATCAGTGTGTAATTTAAAATGTTATGTAATTGGCTTAGCTAATGTAATTAGCTACATTACATTAGCTAAGCTAAGCCAATGTAAATCATATAGAAAATAATGTATTGTAATGTATAGTTTATGTATATCATTTATATTTATTATATATCATCCAGAGTAAATACAAATTACAGATCTTCCATGATCTGTAATTTGTATTACCTAGCAAACTACATGTATGCATGGGTCCATCACAAGGTAAGTATCTCTCTTTCTATAATTTATTCACTTACATTGAGTAATTTAACTAATCCCCCTCCCCTTCTCTTTACTGTAGCAGCTAACTCTCCAGTGAAGACAGCAACCCAGCAGAAGAAAGTAAGGACATTTAGCATTGTATCTTTATTGATTGTATGTCAAAACAACACTTTGAAAACTGCACCTGACTAATGAATACTGTTTTAATATTTCAGGAAGAACAACAACAGACTCGAAAGAGCGAAGACCTCCAGAGAACTTTTTTTTCTTTTTATCTTTGGTTTTCTGATTGTTCAGTGGTCCAGTTTCCACAACTTTGCCACTACTGACTCCATAGCAAAGCTATGGAGTCAGTAGTGGAGCTGTGTCTGCTTACACAGCCCACTATTGTTATTGCTCGCGTCCGTTTTTATTATTATTATTATTATTCCTCTTCCGCGTTTTTTGTGAATTAATGCGGCCCGAACCGCTCATCGCACACAAGCGAGTAATACATCAAAAGCGTGCGAACGATCGGACTCGGTGTGCTATTACTTTTCTCATCAGAATATAATCGTTTTTTAGCGGCGTAGTCGCGAAAAAAAAATAATTTTCCCCATGTAAGCGGATGGGAAGAGGTGAAAAAAAATCGCAATTTTTCAGCGTTCATTCAAACATCTATAGCTCTGGTATACTTTGACCTAGAGACCTCATTCCAACTGTCAAATGTAGACAAAAGTCTCCTGTGTGGATGTTGTATTCAACTTTTTGCTAGGTTGAATACTTATTGATCAGTCAAACATTGTTCACCATGATCAATTTTGAAGAAAATTCAGACTTTACAATGGGTGTGTATGTGGTGGAATGTTCGCACTAGAGTGGCAGACACTGGACCTAGAGTGGACAGAGGGTGAAAAATATTCACTAAATTTCTCACTAAAACTGTGCTCACGGCCTCAAATTTCACTCTACACATATAATATTCTCCAAAATTGTAGTCACACTCGTCCTGATTCCCACAATGTGTTTACCTAAACGATAGCTTTTACAGTTTTTGAATGGGAAGCCTAGAAGTGACAAGTGGTTGGACCAAGAGCTCCATTCACTCCCATGTAAATTCAGCCAAGCTTTCAAGCAGAAAATCAGAAATGTGAGCTGTGTTAAACTCGCTCTAATGTCCACATTTTGACACTAGGAAGAAAAAAAACACATCTACGTGTTCACGAAAGCCTTGTAGCTGTGAATCTGAATTTTTTTTTGGGATATCTGCTTTACTTTTTGAAAAAATCGAGGGAGTTCGAGGTGTTGATTTGAGAGTTTTCTCTGATCGTTTGCCGCCTCTCAGGCACCTGTGAAGCACCGTCACCACGGCAACCGGTGTCAGTTAGGGAGCAAGTGCGCGTGTGTGTGCGTGTGAGTTTCTATGTGTGTCCTTAGTGAAGTAGCTGCTTCACTTTGAACATTAATAACTTCATGACAGTTGATCACACATAGACAAATGATATATCAAAAGCGTGCGTCTTGGCGAGACTATTACTTTCTTATCAAACCCAAATTTTTTTTCATGGCATAATTTGCGAATGAGGAGGAATTATTAGCGACGCTAGTCGCGAATAATTGCTATTCATCTCATCTGATCATTTCCCTCATATGATGATTGGCGAAATGATTGGCGGCGCTAGTCGCCAATCATTCATCAATCATCCTTCCTTTCCTTACTTTCTTTCCTTTCTTAGTATAATGAAATGATTGGCGGCGATAGTCGCCAATCATTTCCTTCCCTTCCTTTCCTCTTTCCTTTTCTCATATGATGATTGATGAAATGATTGGCGGCGCTAGTCGCCAATCATTCATCAATCATCCTTCCTTCCTTACTTTCTTTCCTTTCTTAGTATAATGAAATGATTGGCGACGATAGTCGCCAATCATTTCCCTTCCCTCCTTCCCTCCTTCCTTTTACTCCTCCTTTCTTCACATGATGATTGGTGAAATGTTTTCCTTCCTTTCCTACCACAATGAAACAAACAAATAAGATAAGTGAAAAAGGAAATGAAGTTGCACATGAATTGGTAAATTGTGAAACAAACATCTAAGGATAGTGAGGAATTGAAGCGTGAACTGCTTCGGCGCACAGCCCACTCTCGCGCGGTTCCCGCAGAAAAATTGTCTAGTTATTATTCCTCTTCCGCCGTTTTTTGTGAATTAATGCGGCCCGAACCGCTCATCGCACACAAACGAGTAATACATCAAAACGTGCGGAACGATCGGACTCGGTGTGCTATTACTTTTCTCATCAAAATATCGTTTTTTCGCGACGTAGTCATGAAAAAAAACAATCGAACTTCCCCATGTAAGCGGATGGGAAGAGGTGAAAAAAAATCGCAACTTTTCAGCGTTCATTCAAACATCTATAGCTCTGGCCTACTTTGACCTACAGACCTCATTCCAACTGTCAAATGTAGACAAAAGCCTCGTGTATGGATGTTGTATTCAACTTTTTGCTAGGTTGAATACTTATTGATCAGTCAAACATTGTTCACCATGATCAATTTTGAAGAAAATTCAGACTTTACAATGGGTGTGTATGTGGTCGGAATGTTACGCACTAGAGTGGCAGACACTGGACCTAGAGTGGACAGAGGGTGAAAAAATATTCTCTAAATTTCTCACTAAAACTGTGCTCACGGCCTCAAATTTCACTCTACACATATAATATTCTCCAAAATTGTAGTCACACTCGTCCTGATTCCCACAATGTGTTTATTTAAACGATAGCTTTTACAGTTTTTGAATGGGAAGCCTAGAAGTGACAAGTGGTTGGACCAAGAGCTCCATTCACTCCCATGTAAATTCAGCCAAGCTTTCAAGCAGAAAATCAGAAATGTGAGCTGTGTTAAACTCGCTCTAATGTCCACATTTTTGACACTAGGAAGAAAAAACCACATCTCTGTGTTCACGAAAGCCTTGTAGCTGTGAATCTGAATTTTTTTTTGGGATATCTGCTTTACTTTTTGAAAAAATCGAGGGAGTTCGAGGTGTTGATTTGAGAGTTTTCTCTGATCGTTTGCCGCCTCTCAGGCACCTGTGAAGCACCGTCACCACGGCAACCGGTGTCAGTTAGGCAGCAAGTGCTTGGCGTGTGTGTGTGCGTGTGAGTTTCTATGTGTGTCCTTAGTGAAGTAGCTGCTTCACTTTGAACATTAATAACTTCATGACAGTTGATCACACATAGACAAATGATATATCAAAAGCGTGCGTCTTGGCGAGACTATTACTTTCTTATCAAACCCAAATTTTTCATGGCATAATTTGCGAATGAGGAGGAATTATTCATGACGCTAGTCGCGAATAATTGCTTATTCATCTCATCTGATCATTTCCCTCATATGATGATTGGCGGCGCTGAAATAGTCGCCAATCATTCACCAATCATCCTTCCTTTCCTCTTTTCTTCCTTTCTAGTATAATGATGATTGGTGAAATGATTGGCTCTTTCCTTTTCTCATATGATGATTGATGAAATGATTCATCAATCATCCTTCCTTCCTTACTTTCTTTCCTTTCTTAGTATAATGAAATGATTGGCGGCGATAGTAGCAATCGCCAATCATTCCTCCTTCCTTTCCTCCTCCTTTCTTCACATGATGATTGGTGAAACTCCTTCCTTTCTACCACAATGAAACAAATCAAATAAGATAAGGTGAAAAAAATTTTTTCCTAGACTCCTTTCCTCATATGATGAATGAGGATATAAATAAGGATAAGAAATAAGGATAAGGATAAGATGAGGTGAAAAAGGAAATTGTAGCGTAGAACTGCTGGAGTCAGTGCAGCTTCCACTGTTGATGCCAACCACTCGCGGTTCTTCCATGATAGCAAATTGGAGTCAATAGTTTATCTTTTATTGTTCTTCATCTTCCGTCCGATTTTCGATTTGAATAACTCAATAAGGCCTCATCGCACACAAACAAAAATACACCAAAAGCGTGCGGCTCGATCGGACTCGGTGTGCTATTACTTTTCTCTACAGAATATTAATTTTTAGCGGACGTAGTCGCAAAAAATTCACTGAAATTTTCCCATTCATTTCCAATGGGAGAAAGTCAAAAAACACACAAACATTCAAACATCTACTGCTCTGGCCTACTTTGACCTAGAGACCTCATTCCAGCTGTCAAATGTAGACAAAAGTCTCCTGTGTGGATGTTGTATTCAACTTTTTGCTAGGTTGAATACTTATTGATCAGTCAACGATCATTCACCATGATCGATTTTGGTGAAATTCAGACTTTACAATGGGTGTGTATGTGGTCGGAATGTTCGCGCTAGAGTGAGAGCCACACCAGCTAGAGTGGAGAGAGGGTGAAAAAATATCCTCTAAATTTCTCACTAAAACTGCGCTCACGGCCCCAAATTTCACTCTACACATATAATATTCTCCAAAATTGTAGTCACACTCGTCCTGATTCCCACAATGTGTCTACCTAAATGACAGGATTTACAGTTTTTGAATGGGAAGCCTAGAAGTGACAAGAGCACACCCTAACTGCCTCATTGGGTCCCATGTTAATCCAGCAAAGGTTTTAATGAAAAAAGCAGAAATGTTACTCGCTCTAGTGTCCACATTTTTGACACTAGGAAATAAAAAAACACATCTACGTGTTCACGAAAGGCTTGTAGCTGCAAATCTGAAATTTTTTTGGGGATATCTGCTTTACTTTTTGAAAAAATCGAGGTAGTTTGAGGTGTTGATTTGAGCGTTTTCTCTGATCGTTTGCCGCCTCAGGCAACTGTGAAGCACCGTCACCACGGCAACCGGTGTCAGTTAGGCAGCAGGTGCGCGTGTGTGTGCGTGTGAGTTTGTGTGTGTGTCCTTAGTGAAGCAGCTACTTTGAACATTAATAACTTCATGACAGTTGATCACACATAGACAAATGATATATCAAAATGTTCGTCTTGGCCAGACTATTACTTTTTTTTATCCAAACCTGAATTTTTCATGACATAATTTTGCGAATGAGGAGGAAATATTTCATGACGCTAGTCGCGAATTGCTTTCATCTTATCTGATCATTTCCCTCATATGATGATTGGTGAAATGATTGGCGGCGATAGTCGCCAATCATTTCACCAATCATCCTTCCTTCCTTACTTTTCTTCCTTTCTTAGTATAATGAAATGATGGGCGGCGAAATCCTTCAATCTTTCTCCAATCATGATTCACCAATCATCAATCATTCCCAATCCTTCCTCCTTACTTTCTCTCCTTTCTTAGTATAATGAAATGATTGGCGGCGCTAGTCGCCAATCATTTCCTTCCTCTTCCTTTTCTCATATGATGATTGGTGAAATGATTGGCGGCGCTAGTATGCGCCAATCATAATCATTTCATCATCCATCCCCTTCCTTTCTTTCCTTTCTTAGTATAATGAAATGATTGGCTAACAATCATCCTTCCTTTCACCAATCATTTTCCTTCCTTTCTTTCCATAATGAAATGATTGATTGGTGAAAGTCGCCATAGCATCATGAAAGTGTGCACCACAACATCATCATAGCATTGTAGCATGTTAGCGTGAGACTGCTGCGGCCACTGCATCACTCTCGCGATTTCCGTGATGCAGTGCTCGCATTGCAAAATTGACTCCTAGTTAAACTTCAATATTTTCATCTTCCTACCGATTTTCGATTTGAATAACTCAATAAGGCCTCATTTGAATACAGACAAAAATACACCAAAACGTGCGGCTGGCTCGATCGGACTCGGTATGCTATTACTTTTCTCTACAGAATATGAATTTTTAGCGGCGTAGTCATGAAAAAATTCACTAATTCCCATTCATTTCCAATGAGGAATGGGAAAGTCTGAAAATACACAATTTTTCACATTCAAACATCTACTGCTCTGGCATACTTTGACCTAGAGACCTCATTCCAGCTGTCAAATGGAGATAAAAAGCCTCCTGTGTGGATGTATCATTCAACATTTTTGCTAGGTTGAATACTTTTCGATCAGTCACAAATGATGTGATCATTCACAACATGATCGATTTTGTAAATTTTAGTTTTTCCAATTGTGTGTATGTGGTCGGAATGTTGGCGCTAGAGTGAGGGGCCACACCGCCTAGAGTGGAGAGAGGGTGAAAAAATATCCTCAAAATTTCTCACTAAAACTGCGCTCACGGCCCCAAATTTCACTCTACACATATAATATTCTCCAAAATTGTAGTCACACTCGTCCTGATTCCCACAATGTGTCTACCTAAACGACAGGATTTACAGTTTTTGAATGGGAAGCCTCAAAGTGACAAGAGCACACCCTAACTGCCTCATTGGGTCCCATGTTAATCCAGCGAAGGTTTTAATGAAAAAAGCAGAAATGTTACTCGCTCTAGTGTCCACATTTTTGACACTAGGAAGAAAAAAAAACACATCTACGTGTTCACGAAAGCCTTGTAGCTGCGAATCTGAATTTTTTTTTTGGGATATCTGCTTTACTTTTTGAAAAAATTGAAGTAGTTTGAGGTGTTGATTTGAGCGTTTTCTCTGATTGTTTGCCGCCTCTCAGGCAACTGTGAAGCACCGTCACCCACGGCAACCGGTGTCAGTTAGGGAGCAGGTGCGGCGTGTGTGTGCGTGTGAGTTTTGTGTGTGTCCTTAGTGAAGAAGCAGCTACTTTGAACATTAATAACTTCATGACAGTTGATCACACATAGACAAATGATATATCAAAACGTGCGTCTTGGCGAGACTATTACTTTTTTTCATGGCATAATTTGCGAATGAGGAGGAAATATTCGCGACGCTAGTCGCGAATAATTGCTTTATCATCTTATCTGATCATTTCCCTCATATGATGATTGGTGAAATGATTGGCGGCGATAATCGCCAATCATTTCACCAATCATCCTTCCCCACTACTGACTCCATAGCAAAGCTATGGAGTCAGTAGTGGGCTGTCTTGGCTTCAACACTATTATTATTTGCTCGTGTCGTTTTTATTATTATTATTCCCACGACTTTTCGGCAATTAATGCGGCCCGAACCGCTCATCGCACACAAGCAGTAATACATCAAAAGCGTGCGGCTCGATCGGACTCGGTATGCTATTACTTTTCTCTACAGAATATTAATTTTTAGCGGCGTAGTCATGAAAAAAATTCACTGAAAAATTTTCCCATAGAGAATGAATGGGAAAAGTCAGAAAAATCGCAATTTTTCAACGCTCATTCAAACATCTATAGCTCTGGCATACTTTGACCTAGAGACCTCATTCCACCTGTCAAATGTAGACAAAAGCCTCGTGTGTGGATGTTGTATTCAACTTTTTGCTAGGTTGAATACTTATTGATCAGTCAAAGATTGTTCACCATGATCGATTTTGGTAAAATTTAGACTTTACAATGGGTGTGTATGTGGTCGGAATGTTCGCACTAGAGTGGCAGACACTGGACCTAGAGTGGACAGAGGGTGAAAAAATATTCTCTAAATTTCTCACTAAAACTGTGCTCACGGCCTCAAATTTCACTCTACACATATAATATTCTCCAAAATTGTAGTCACACTCGTCCTGATTCCCACAATGTGTTTATTTAAACGACAGCTTTTACAGTTTTTGAATGGGAAGCCTAGAAGCGACAAGATGTCGGTCCAAGGGCTCCATTCACTCCCATGTAAATTCAGCCAAGCTTTCAAGCAGAAAATCAGAAATGTGAGCTGTGTTAAACTCGCTCTAATGTCCACATTTTGACACTAGGAAGAAAAAAAACACATCTCTGTGTTCACGAAAGCCTTGTAGCTGTGAATCTGAAATTTTTTTTGGGATATCTGCTTTACTTTTGAAAAAATCGAGGTAGTTCGAGGTGTTGATTTGAGAGTTTTCTCTGATCGTTTGCTGCCTCTCAGGCACCTGTGAAGCACCGTCACCACGGCAACCGGTGTCAGTTAGGGAGCAAGTGCGCGTGTGTGTGCGTGTGAGTTTCTATGTGTGTCCTTAGTGAAGTAGCTGCTTCACTTTGAACATTAATAACTTCATGACAGTTGATCACACATAGACAAATGATATATCAAAAGCGTGCGTCTTGGCGAGACTATTACTTTCTTATCAAACCCAAATTTTTCATGGCATAATTTGCGAATGAGGAGGAATTATTAGCGGCGCTAGTCGCGAAATTCATCGCTGAATAATTGCTTATTCATCTCATCTGATCATTTCCCTCATGTGATGATTGGCGACGCTAGTCGCCAATCATTTCCCTCCTTCCTTTCCTCTTTCCTTTTCTCATATGATGATTGGTGAAATGATTGGCGACGCTAGTCGCCAATCATTCATCAATCATCCTTCCTTCCTTACTTTCTTTCCTTTCTTAGTATAATGAAATGATTGGCGGCGATAGTCGCCAATCATTGGCGGCCAATCCTCCCTCCTCCTTCCTTTCCTCCTCCTTTCTTCACATGATGATTGGTGAAATGTGAAATTTCCTTCCTTTCCTACCACAATGAAACAAACAAATAAGATAAGGTGAAAAAGGAAATTGTGCATCTTAGTTGCGTAGACTGCTTTCGGCGCACAGCCCCACTCAACTGTCAAATGTAGACAAAAGCCTCGTGTGTGGATGTTGTATTCAACTTTTTGCTAGGTTGAATACTTATTGATCAGTCAAACATTGTTCACCATGATCAATTTTGAAGAAAATTCAGACTTTACAATGGGTGTGTATGTGGTCGGAATGTTCGCACTAGAGTGGCAGACACTGGACCTAGAGTGGACAGAGGTTGAAAAAATATTCACTAAATTTCTCGCTAAAACTGTGCTCACGACCTCAAATTTCACTCTACACATATAATATTCTCCAAAATTGTAGTCACACTCGTCCTGATTCCCACAATGTGTTTATTTAAATGATAGCTTTTACAGTTTTTGAATGGGAAGCCTAGAAGTGACAAGTGGTTGGACCAAGAGCTCCATTCACTCCCATGTAAATTCAGCCAAGCTTTCAAGCAGAAAATCATAAATGTGAGCTGTGTTAAACTCGCTCTAATGTCCACATTTTTGACACTAGGAAGAAAAAAAACACATCTACGTGTTCACGAAAGCCTTGTAGCTGTGAATCTGAATTTTTTTTTGGGATATCTGCTTTACTTTTTGAAAAAATCGAGGGAGTTCGAGGTGTTGATTTGAGAGTTTTCTCTGATCGTTTGCCGCCTCTCAGGCACCTGTGAAGCACCGTCACCACGGCAACCGGTGTCAGTTAGGGAGCAAGTGCGCGTGTGTGTGCGTGTGAGTTTCTATGTGTGTCCTTAGTGAAGTAGCTGCTTCACTTTGAACATTAATAACTTCATGACAGTTGATCACACATAGACAAATGATATATCAAAAGCGTGCGTCTTGGCGAGACTATTACTTTCTTATCAAACCCAAATTTTTCATGGCATAATTTGCGAATGAGGAGGAAATATACAGCGACGCTAGTCGCGAATAATTCTTTATTCATCTCATCTGATCATTTCCCTCATATGATGATTGGCGGCGCTAGTCGCCAATCATTCCATCCTTCCTTTCCTCTTTCTTTTTCTCATATGATGATTGATGAAATGAAATGATTGGCGGCGCTAGTCGCCAATCATTCATCAATCATCCTTCCTTCCTTTACTTTCTTTCCTTTCTTAGTATAATGAAATGATTGGCGGCGATGATACGCCAATCATTTCCTTCCCTCCTTCCTCCTTCCTTTCCTCCTCCTTTCTTCACATGATGATTGGTGAAATGTTTTCCTTCCTTTCCTACCACAATGAAACAAACAAATAAGATAATGGCAATCAGGTGAAAAAAGGATAATGATTGGTGTCGCATCTTAGTTGCGTCCTTTCCTACTTCTTTCCGGCTTAGTATCAGCCCCTCTCTCTTCCTTTCTTCGCATGAAATTTGTAAAATTAGTGGGGCTGTCCTACCACAATAAACCACTACTGACTCCATAGCAAAGCTATGGAGTATGGCGTGAACTGCAACACAACCCACTATTATTATTCCCTTTCGCGTCCGTTTTATTATTCCTCTTCTCTTCCGAATTTCTGTCGCTAACTCGTCCCGAACCGTTCATCGCACACAAGCGAGTAATATATCAAAAGCGTGCGGCTCGATCGGACTCGGGTTGCTATTACTTTTCTCTACAGAATATTAATTTTTTAGCGGCGTAGTGCATGAAAAATTCACTGAAATTTTCCCATTCATTTCTAATGGGAGAAGGTCAAAAAACACACAAATTTTCAACTTCATTCAAACATCTACTGCTCTGGCATACTTTGACCTAGAGACCTCATTCCACCTGTCAAATGTAGACAAAAGCCTCGTGTGTGGATGTATTATTCAACATTTTTGCTAGGTTGAATACTTTTCGATCAGTCACAGATCATTCAACATGATCGATTTTTGTAAATTTTAGATTTTCCAATGAGTGTGTATGTGGTGGAATGTTAGCACTAGAGTGGCAGACACTGGACCTAGAGTGGACAGAGGGTGAAAAATATTCTCTAAATTTCTCACTAAAACTGTGCTCACGGCCTCAAATTTCACTCTACACATATAATATTCTCCAAAATTGTAGTCACACTCGTCCTGATTCCCACAATGTGTTTATTTAAACGACAGCTTTTACAGTTTTTGAATGGGAAGCCTAGAAGCGACAAGATGTCGGTCCAAGGGCTCCATTCACTCCCATGTAAATTCAGCCAAGCTTTCAAGCAGAAAATCAGAAATGTGAGCTGTGTTAAACTCGCTCTAATGTCCACATTTTTGACACTAGGAAGAAAAAAAACACATCTCTGTGTTCACGAAAGCCTTGTAGCTGTGAATCTGAAATTTTTTTTGGGATATCTGCTTTACTTTTTGAAAAAATCGAGGTAGTTCGAGGTGTTGATTTGAGAGTTTTCTCTGATCGTTTGCCGCCTCTCAGGCACCTGTGAAGCACCGTCACCACGGCAACCGGTGTCAGTTAGGGAGCAAGTGCGCGTGTGTGTGCGTGTGAGTTTCTATGTGTGTCCTTAGTGAAGTAGCTGCTTCACTTTGAACATTAATCTTCATGACAGTTGATCACACATAGACAAATGATATATCAAAACGTGCGTCTTGGCCAGACTATTACTTTCTTATCAAACCCAAATTTTTCATGGCATAATTTGCGAATGAGGAGGAAATATTCGCGGCGCTAGTCGCGAATAATTGCTTTCATCTCATCTGATCATTTCCCTCATATGATGATTGGCGGCGCTAGTCGCCAATCATTCCTCCTTCCTTTCCTCTTTCCTCTTCTCATATGATGATTGATGAAATGATTGGCGGCGCTAGTCGCCAATCATTCATCAATCATCCTTCCTTCCTTACTTTCTTTCCTTTCTTAGTATAATGAAATGATTGGCGGCGATAGTGCCAATCATTCCTCCCTCCCTCCTTCCTTTTACTCCTCCTTTCTTCACATGATGATTGGTGAAATGTTTTCCTTCCTTTCCTACCACAATGAAACAAACAAATAAGATAAGGTGATGAGGTAAAAAGGAAATTGTAGCGTAGACTGCTCGGCGCACAGCCCCACTCTCGCGGTTCCCGCCATGAAATTTATCTAGTTAGTGGGGCTGTGCTTGCGCATAGCCCACTACTGACTCCATAGCAAAGCTATGGAGTCAGTAATAAACTATCTTAACACAACCCACTATTGTTATTGCTGGCGTCCGTTTTTTATTAGTGGGGCTGTGCTTCGCATCAGCCCACTACTGACTCCATAGCAAAGCTAAAGTCAGTAATGAATAGATCATTCAACATGATCGATTTTTTGTAAATTTAGATTTTCCAATGAGTGTGTATGTGGTGGAATGTGCCCCTTCCTTTTTTCAAAGATGTTGGGGTAAATATTGGCCCTTAAAACAATTTCATCATCCCTTTTTATTTCCCTTTTTTCTTTATTTTCCCCTTTTCCCCTTTTTCACTATAATTTAAAAGCCTTCTTTTTACCCCAAAAAAAAAACAAAAAGGGTAAAAAAAAACACTTTTTCTTGAATTTTCCGGTCGCGATTCCGAAATTTTCTATTAATGGGGGTCTTCCAAACCCCTACTGCTCCATGCAAAATTCAGTAAATAAAACTATTAACACAACCCCCTATTTTATTACTTTTCCTCCCTTTTTTATTGTGATTTTGAGTGTTGGGGAAAACCCAAAAACTAGAAAGTTTCAAAATTTAAAACCCCAAAAATTTTCCCTTTCCTTATTAAAATTCTTCCCTCTTCCTTAAATTTTTTTTGAATAACCAATAATATAGCCAAGACAAACCAAAACTGCCTCGGGGCCATTTAAAACTTTTTTAAAAAGAATTTTTTGGGCTAAATTGAAAAAAACACTTCCCTTCATTTAAAGGGGAAATCAAAAAATACAAAATTTAATCATTTTTGGCCTTTCCTGAGCCTCTTCGCTCTCAAAAGGAACCAAAGCCCCGGGGAGTTCATTCAACATTTTGTGGTTGAATTTTTCATAGTCAAATATTCAACATGATAAATTTTTAAATTTATTTTTCAAAAGTTTGGTGGGGAATTTACAATGGGGGGCCCCAGCTAAATGGAGAGGGGAAAAAATACCTCAAAATTTCTCACTAAAAAAAGCTCCAAAATTTCATTCTATAAAATTTTCCCCAAATTTACCCCAATCTCCTTTCCCAAAATTTTTCCCCCTTTCAGTTTTTGAATGGGAACCTAAGTGCAACCCCCCAACCCTCTTTCCCCATTTTCCAGGAAAAAATGAAAAGCAGAAATTTCTCCTCATTCCCCCATTTTCCTGGGAAAAAAAAAACAGTGTTTCCAAACCTTTCTCTTAAAATTTTTTTTTTCCTTTCTTTTAAAAAAAGAGGGGGTTGGGGGTTTATTTGACGTTTTTTCCCCGATCTTTCCCCCTCAGGGAACGTGAAACAGCCCCGGCTGTCATTGGCATTTGGGGGGTTGCTTTAAAATTATTTTTCCGGGGGCCGCCGTGTCTTCGCGACGTTATCAACAAACAAAAAATATATCAAAACGTGGTTTGGCGGGGGTATTACTTTTTTATAAAACCCCAATTTTCCTACCAAAAATTTGCGAAAAAGGGGGGAAATAATTTTAACGGGGCCACAAAATTCTTTTCATCTTATCGACATTTCCCCTTTAAATGTTGGCAAATATTGGTGACAGTGAATCATTTTCCAACATTTTTCCTTCTTTTCTTCCCTTTCTTGGTATAATGAAATGATTGGCGGGAAGAGGTAAAAATTTTTTTTAAACATCCACCTTCCCTTCTTTTCTTCCTTTTTTTAGTATAAGAAAATGATTTGGGGCCTAACCCCTTTACCAAATCCATTCCTCCTGTTTTCTTTCACCAAATGAAATGTTTGGGGGTAATGCCAATCATTTAAACCTTTAAAAAAACATCTCTTTTTTCCTTTCCCCCTATTTTTTTTTGGGAAAAATTGTTCTTTTGAAAAATCAGGGGTCAATATTTGGGCCTGATGTTTGGGGCCCCCGCTCTGGGCACCTCACCCGCCCCTTCCCCGAAATTGTTAATTACCCCCTTTCCGCCCCTTTTCCCGAACTTTCTCCGACCGTTATCCAAGCATAAAATATCCGTGCGGGCTGGGCCGGTTCTATTACTTTTTTCCACAAATATCTTTTTTGGGGGTGCACAATCTCCCCATGTAGGGATGAGAAGAGGAAAAAAAAATCCTTTCACTTTTTTATTAAAATTTCTATAGTCGGCATCTTTTTCCCCCTCCTTCCAATGTAAAGTTGACCAGCCTCTTATATTTTATTCCTTTCTGGGGTTTAATATTATTATAGTCAAACATTTTCCCTTCTTTTTTTCCTTTCAATGGGGTTTTTATTGGTAAAATTTCCTTCAACATGGACCTAAGGGGAAAAAGAGGGGGAAAAAAATTTCTAAATTTTTTACAAAAAGCCCCACGGCCCCCAAAATTTCATCTACAATAAATTCTCCAAAATTGTAGTCACCTCCTTGATTCCCCTTTTTTATTTAACCACTTTAAGTTTTTAATTTAAGCCTAGAAGGGCAATTTACCAAGGCTCCATTTACTCCCCGTTTTTTACCTTTCCAAAAAAAATGAAATTAGCTGTGTTAAATCCCCAATTCCATTTTTGGGAAGAAAAAAAAACACATCTCTGTGTTAGAAAGCCTTTAGCTTAATGGGAAATTTTTTTGGGATATTGCTTTACTTTTTGAAAAATGGGGATTTTTGATTTAGTTTTCCTGATGTTTGTTCAGGCACCCCGAAGACCCACCCAGGGGGGTGTTGGGGACAAGGCCCGGGTTTTTCTTATTTTCTATTGTGTCCCTGTGAATACTGTTCCTTTGAAATTTTAATTTGAAGTTTAAATGACAAAGAATACCCCTGGGGCAAACCAGCTATTTTTAAAGCCCCAAATTTTTTCATGGCAAATTTGAATAGGAAATTAACACTCTTTTTTTTCCTAAGTTGATGAAATGATTGGGGATGCCCAAATTTTTATCAATATTTTTTTGTTTCTTTCCTTCTTGGATAAGAAAAGAGGCCGTGTCGCCCAATCTTTCCCTTTTTTTTCCCTTTTCTCTTGAATTTAAATGATTGGCCCTAACTAAAAATTTAAAAATTTTCCCTTCCTTACTTTTTTTTTTATAAATGAAAAATTTCGCATAATTTAGAACATTCCCTCCTTCCCTTTTCCTCCCTTTCTTCACATGATGATTGGTGAAATGTTTTCCTTTCTTTCCCCCACTCCTAAGGTAAAAAATGAAAAAAGGTTACGTGTCCGGCCCCCCTCTTTCCCTTTAAAATTTACTGATTGTGATATTTTTCCCCTTCAAATAATGATATAGCTTAGTCAATATTTCTTTTTCTACAAACATTTTATTCCTTCTTTCTTCTTTTTTCCCCTTCATCTTCCAAAAAATTTTTATTTGGGAAAAAATTAAAGGGCCCATCGCCCCCAGACAAAAATACACCCGGTGCGGCTCGACACTGTTTTGCATTTTTTCCCCAAAGGGGAATTTTTTGCAGGGGCCAAATTCATAACCCCTTATTTTCCAAAAAGGGGAAAATAAAATCTGAAACATTCAAAAATTATGCTCGGGTTCTTTATAAACCCATTCCCCCGGGGGTCAAATGGGAAAAAAAAACCTCCTTTTGGGTGACATTCAAATTTTCTTTGAATATTTTCCCACAGTCCAAAAAACATTAAACATGATGATTTTTTTTAAATTTTGTTTTTAAGATTTTATGTTGGAAAATTTGGGCCCCGAGTAAAACCCGTAATTAAAAAAGGGTGAAAATATTAAAAAATTTCCCAAAACTCTACATTTAAAATTTCACCAACATTAAATTCTCCCCAAATTTTGTATTCCTTTTCCCCAATGGGCTACCTAAATGAAGGGATTTAATTTTAATGGAAGCCTAAATCAAACACACCCTAATCCCCAATTTTGTAATCCAGGGTTTTAAGGAAAAAAAATTTTCCCAGTTACATTTTTTAATGGAAATAAAAAACCCCTCTCGTTTCCGAAGGGCTTTGCGTCGAAATTTTTTGGGAAATCGCTTTCTTTTTGAAAAATGGGAGAAAATTTATTTGAAACTTTCTTGATGGATTTTGGAACTGGCTTTTTCGTCAGGAAGGGTGTATTAGGCCAGGTGCGGCTGTGGGCGTGGAAGTTTTTGGGGGGGGGGAAAAAAAAGCAGCTTTTTTGGGAAAATTAATAACTTCATGAAGTTTATCACATAAAAAATTTTCAAAAGGCTTGGCAGACTATTACTTTTTTCAAACCTGAATTTTTTATGACATAATTTTTAAAAGAGGGGGAAATATTGCCCTTAATCGCAATAATTCTTTTTATCTTATCTGATCATTTCCCCCAAAGATGATTGGGGTGAAATATTGGCGGATAATCCCAATCATTTTCCCTCATCCTTCCCCCCCTTACTTTTTTCCTTTTTTAGTATATGAAATGATTGGGACGAAGTCGCCAATCATTTCCCCTTCCTTTCTCTATGATATTTGGGAATTGATTGGTGAAAGATTGGCCTTTCCTTTTTTCCTTTCCCAAAAATGAAATATTGGCGCTAAGGAATCCTTTTTCCCTTTCCCAAACCTTTCCCAATCCATTTCCCCAATCATCCCTTTTCCTTTTTCCTTTTCTACCTTCCCCATATGATTTGGGAAATGATTGCTTTTAAAAGCCATAAAAATCATATGTCACATCATCCCTGCCCGTAGCGGGCGCAACTCCAGTGATCATTGCGATTTCCGCGGGAAAAATTTTGATTAAAAAGGGGGGTGTGCTTCGCAAAGCCCACACTGACCCATGAAAAAATATTCATTGAAAATTCTTAAAATTTAACCATATTTTCTCCTTTTATTATTATTAAAGTTTTAAAAAAACCCGGGGAAGTTTTACAAGAGGAATAATCAAAGCGTGGCCCTTTTCCGGGTGTGCAACTTTTTTTACGAAAATTTAATTTTTAGCGGCTATGTTTAAAAAAACCAACCCTAGAAGAAAAAAAAATCCTTTTAGAAAACTTTAGCTCTGGAATTTTGGATATTCCCACCTTAAAAACAAAAAGGGGTTGGTGTTGTTTAATTTTTTTTTGTTTTTGTCAACCCAAAAATTGCACCTACAGGAAAATTTAGTTTACAAGGGGGGTGTGGTGGTGGAAATTTGCCTAAATGAAACCCGGCTAATGGGGAAATAAAAAATTTTTCAAATTTCCACTAAAAATGTTCACGGCCTCAAATTTCCTCTACAAAATTTTTTTCCCAAAAAAGGTTAAAATTTTCCGATTTCCCCAAAAAGTTTTATTTAACACCTTTCTTTTTTTTTTTGGGGCCCGGGAAATTCTCAAGGGGACATCCCCAATAAAATTGAAATTTAAAAAAAATGAAATGTGAGTGTGTTAAATCGCTTAAAGCCACATTTTTAATAGGAAGAAGAAAACACTCCCAAATTTTACAAAGCCGGCTTAATCTGAAATTTTTTTAATTGTTTTACTTTTAAAAAGGTTTAAAAAATTTTGTTTTTTGATTTTTTTCCCCCCCCCCTTAACAGTCCCAGAATTGGGGAGTTAGAAAAGGGGGGGGGTTTAATTTTTTTTTGGGGAAAGTGCTGCTTACTTTGAAAATTTTAGAATTGTACCTAAAAATGATATTAAAAGGGGTCGGCCGACTTTCTTTTTTTTTAAACCGTTTTTTTTTACAAATTTTCGAATGGGAAATTGTTGGGGCCCTTTATAATAAAATTTTTTTCTCTCTGATATTTCCCCCCCTATGATATTCCCGAAAATTTTTCCCCCTTTTTTTTTTTTCCTTTTCTCATATGATGATTGGGTGGGGTTTTGGGGGGGGGCCCCCCAAATTTTCTTTCCCTTCCCCCCTTCTTTTTTTTTCCTTTTTGGATTTTAAATTTCCCTTTTTTTTTTTTTTTTTTCCCAAGATATTTAATATAAAAGATAAAAATGGGGAAAAGAAATTTTCCCCCTTTTTAAATTTTGCGGTTCCCCGAGAAAAATTTTCTGAAATTTAATTTTTTCCCCCGGGTTTTTTTACTTTTTTCCCCCCGGGTTTTAACAAGCGAAATAATCAAAAGGGGCGGCCCGATGGGGTTTTTTATTTTTTTCTACAGATATTAATTTTTTAAAAGGGGTCCCGAAAAAAACCCTAAAATTTTTTATGGGGAATAATGGAAAAAGCAGAAAAATAAAAACAGCCATTTAAAAAAAATTCCCTTTTCCTAAGAACTTTCCCCTGTCAAAAACAAAAACCCGGGATGGATTTAATTTGCATTAAACTTATTACATCTTTTCCTGTCTTTTTGGTAAAAAATTGACTTTTAAAATTTTTTGTAATGACAAAGGGCCCTGGTGAGTGGAAGGGTAAAAAAAATTTCTAAATTTTTAAAAAAAAGTCCACGGTAAATTTCTTTTTAATTTTTAAATTGTGGGCAACCCGTTGTTCAAAATTTTTATAAAAGGCTTTTTTTGTTTTTTAAAAACCTAAACACAAATTTCTCAAAGGGGATTTACCCCATTTAAAATTCCCAAAGCTTTAAAAAAACGAAAAGCTTTTAAATTTAATGAATTTTTAGGGGAAAAAAAATTTGGTTTCCAAAACCTTTCTTAAAATTAAATTTTTTAACGCTTTTTTGAAAAAATCGAAATTTTGGGGTTAATTTTTTAGATTTTTCTGTCTTGGTTAGGATTGAAAATTTTTTAAAAGGGGATTGGGCAAAATGGGGTTTTCTGTGGTTTCCCTGTTGGCCTTTAAAATTCTTTTTGAACCAAATTATTTATCAATTTTTTAAAAATATATTCCGCGTTTCAGGTCCCTTTCTTTCAAACCCTTTTTCAACCCTTTTTTAATGGGGAAATTTTCCAATGGAATAATTGCTTCCATTATCATTTTCCCCCATTGAATTTGGTTTTCTTTCCCCCTCCTTTCCTCTTTTCCTTTTTATTGATATTGGTGAAAATGATTGGCCAAAATTTCCCAAAAAATTTCCCTTTTTTTTCCTTTTTTTTTTTTTCTTTTCTGACCCCCCAAAAATTTTTCCCAATTAAAATTTCCCCCTTTTTTCCCCCCCCTTTTACAAGGGAAAATTTTTTTTAAAAACCCCCAAAAAAAAGGAAAGGTTTTTAATAAGGGGAAAGTTCTCGCTCTGGGGCCCTTTTAAAAAAAAAAAAAAAACCAAAAATTTTTTGGGTTTTTCCCAAAAAATTTATTTTTTCCCCCTTTTTTGAAAACTTTGCCTTTAAAAATTAAAAAAGGGGTTTAAAAATTTTTTCTTTTTTTTTTGCCCCGACTGTGCCCTTTTTTTAAAATTCCCGTTAAAAAATGGCGGGTTTTTTTGGAAATTTTTTTTTTTGAAATTTCTTTAAAGGTTTTGGCCAATTTTAAATTTTTGTTTTTATGCTTTTTCCTTTCAAATTGATTGGGAAAAAGTTCCCAAGGTTTCCCCCTTTTTTTTCTTTTTTTTAAAAAAAACCCAAAATTTTCCCTTAACAATAAAAATTTTTTTTCCCCGGCCCCCATTTTGGGGTTTTTTTTTAATACTTAAATTGAAAAACCAAATCTGGTTTAAAAAAATTCCCCCCCAAGAAATTAAATTTTTCTCAAAACCCCCCCTTTTTGAAATTTTAAAAAGGGGGGCACATTCCCAAAATTTTCCCCTTTTTTCTTTTTTTTTTTTTCTGCCCTCTTAAAAAAAGGGTTCAAAACCGGTTTTCCCTTTTGGGTTGGTTCCCCCACCCCAGGCAAGGCCCGGGGGTGGGGGGTCCAACCCTTTTTGCCCTTTTTTTTTAAAATATTTCAAAGTACCCAAAAGGGAAAAATTTCCCCAAACAAAGGGTAAAAAGGTGGGGTTTACCCTTGCTTTTTTTCTTCGGGGTTTTTTTTTTTTTTTAGAAAATTCCCTTTTTCCCCCCCTTAAGAAAATGGAAAAAAGGGAAAAATTTTTCCCTTTTTAAACTCTCTTTTTTTTTTTCCCCCTAAATTGAAATTTTGGAAATTTTTTAACTTTTTTTAAATCCTTTTAAAAAAATTTAAATTTTTTTTTTTTTTTAAAAAATTTTACCAAGTTTGGGACCAAAAAAAAAATTTTTTTTTTTAAAATTTATAAAATTGCCCCTCCAACTTTTAATTCTTTCCCCAAAAAATTTTTTGCCCCTTTTAAAAACCCCCAATTTTTTTAAAAGGTTGGGGGGAAAAAAAAAAAAAGATTTTAATATTCAAACATCCTTCGGTTTGGTATTTTTTCCACCTTTTTTGAAAAAAAAAAACCTCTTTTAAATGGAGGGGGAAAAAAAATTTTTTTTAAACCTTTTTTGAAAAAAAAAGGGTTTTTAGTTTTAGGCCCAAGGGTGTGGGGGTTTTATTTTCCCCGGCTTTTTAAATTTTTTAAAAAAGGTAAAAATCTTTTTTTAAATTTTTAAAAAGGGAGGGAAAAAATTTCCCACTAATTTTTAAAAAACCAAATTTTAAAATTGAAAGGGAATTTACCCTTTTTAAACCCAAAGACCCCTGGTTTAAAATTTTTTTACCCCTTTTTTTTTTTTTAAAGAAAAAAAGGGGGGGCAATTTATTCCCCCTTTTTTCTTTGGAAAAAAAGAAAAACCTTTTAAAACCCCCCCCTTTTTTTTTTTTTTTTTGTTTAAAATTTTTTTTTCACAAAAACAAAAGGGGGATTTTTGGTTTAGTTTGCCTTTAGCCCCCAAACAAAGCACCGGGGGGGGTTTTTTATTTTAAAAAGGGGGGTTTTGGGAAGTTTCTAGTTTTTTTTTTTCCTTTTTTTCCTTTTTTTAAATAACCCCAAATTTTAAAAACAAATTAACCCAAAAGCGAAACGAAATTTTTTCCCTTTTTTCCCAAAAAAATTTTTTTTCCCATTATAATTTTGGGGGGAGTTTTCCCCCCCCTTTTTAAAAAATTCACCCCCAAATTTTATCAAATTTTTAAAATTTCCCTATTGGATTTTTTTCTTTTCCCAAAATTTTTTCCCTATTTTTTTTTAATTTAATTTTTTTTTCTTTTTAAAAGAGGGAAAAAAAGTAAAAAAAATTTTAAAACTTTTTTTCTCCCCTTTTTCCAATATTTAAAGTTTTTTTTTACCCAAGGAAAAAAATTTATTTTTAAAAAAAGAAATTTTCAAGTTGAAGGTTCCCCCACTTATTGGGGTTTTTTGAAATTTCCCTTTCTTCCCATTTCCCCAAAATTTGGGAAAAAAATTAAATTTAAATTTGGTTTAATTTTTTTTATTTTTTTTTTTTAAAATTTTTTTTTTTTCCCCCCCTTCCCCCTTTTGGGTTTTTAAAAAACCCTTTCCCCCCGGGAAAATTTTCCGTTTTAAATTTTTAGGATACCATTAAAAATTTTAAAAGTTTTGGGCGGTTTTATTTTTTGGGCCCATTTTAAGGGCAAAGGAAGAGGGAAAAAGGGGTTTTCCTAAATTTTTCCCCATTTCCCCCCAAAAACCCTTCCCAAAAAATTCCCTTTTTTTTTTTTTCCCTTTTGTTATAAATTTTTCCAAAAAAACCCCGATCAATTTTTTTTCCCTTTTTTCTTTGGGTTTGAAAAATGCTGTAATTCCCTTTTTTTCCCTTTTTCCCTTTTTGAAAATTTAAAAAATTTTTTTTTTTCCCC
>JAFBJX010000101.1:0-15000 GCA_016801845.1 Polydactylus sextarius
ACTAAACTAAACTAAATTGACTCTGCACAGAGGTCAGACTTGTTGACTGAAGTTTTTCCACAGATCAGTTTCCATATGTATCCACTAGGTGTCAGCAGACATCAGTAAAATTCTCAGACTAAGGGTTATACAATATGGTGCCTTGTTGGTGAGTTGGCCAAACCCTGTATACTAAGGGCTCTCAGTTAACGGCCCTTGAAGTGAAAGATATTGGGGCGCCCCTCTGTGTTCATTTTGCTATCCTGCAATTAAGGTGTAATGAACTTTGACTTCTGAAGGTGTCGGAGGTCAACATGCACTGCCGTGAAACCACACACCATTTTAGATGCGAATGTGGACTCGAATATTACCTGAAGGAAACTCTAAAACTGCAACTCTTAGTGATCAAAGACCAATACGATTAATATGTCCTTGCTATCATTATGTACAGGATTTTCTGCCAGCGTAATCAAATTTTGATTCAGGTTTTTAATGAGTAACATTAGCCGCCGGAAGCTATCAGAACAAATATCAAGTGGTCTACTCAGACAGGAGGACGACATGATCAATCTCAACAACAGTGGTAGGCGATTTATTTTATTGCAATAAGATACATCATGTTTGTGCATGATCAATCATCTCTGGCACATCTGCGTGATGTGCCAGAGATCAAGAAGAACAAATAGAACAAACAAAACAAACAATTTTTTTTAACACGTTTAGTCGCACCAATTAGCTAATACTTGTTCATATAAGATCCACATAGCCATAGCCATGTACCATATGATGCAATATAGAAATTTAAATTTAAGTTGTGGTCTCCTTACATTTCAAAATTATACAAACATAATTATAGATGTATTTATTTCTTGTAAAGAGGGAATCTATTTGTCTCATTCTTTTCCCCATTTATTAAGAGGGAGTAATTGAGACAGTGGTTTGATGATCATTCCAATCGCTGTCCCTCTCCTCAGTGCTCCAGCTGCAGGTTTATTCACCACTTTTAATCTTAGCTGCAGTTCCAGCAGATCCTGCTGACTCGAGCTCCACAAAGAAGAAGTCTTTGTTAAACACAGGGCTGCAGCAGTTCCACACGAATTGTCACTGTGAAAAGGGATGAGAAGGTGTTGTTGGAGAATGTGGTGCTCTCAGTAGAAAGACACACTTTACCTGGAACCTGCAGAGGTAGGATGTGTTCAAGCGCTGAAGTCCCTCCTGGCCGCGCAGAACATCCAGTGGAAAGACAACAGGTGGGGTGAGTTTTCCTCTAAGCTACTGGGAGAGGTTGTTAATTTTATAAACCGTCCACGTCAGACGGTTGGTGTCCCACGATCAGACGGCTGGACACAAGGTAGGAAGCAAGGATTGCTTATCAGCCAAGTGGATAAAAGCCGTGTCCTTTCTTATCTGTAAAGAGAAGGTTTTTAAGGTTGAATCGTATTGCTCAGATAATGAAGCCTGAAAGTAATATAGTTTACAAGTCAAGGAGTTTTAAACAGAACTGAAGCCTTCACACACTCAACGTTCAATGTCACATTAGGGTCCCAATTTCATACAAACTGGTGTGTTTCTGTTCTCCAATGATAGATGGAAACAGCAACTGATATATTTAAGCCCAAGAAATCACAAATACTATAATAAAGAAATCACAAATTACTAATAATTAGTTTTCCTGCTCCAAACCACGTAGATAAGAAAACAAAATTTAAAAGAAATAATGGGTTTGGGGTGTGTTGGTGTGCACATGGGTGGTTAGGGTGGTATGACTGTTGTGGGGGCTTTTTCATTGCATATGTAAAGCACTTTGTGCTATAGATAGTGTATGAAAAGTGCTATATAAATAAAAACTGATTGATTGAGTGGTTTTTGCCTTAACCTTTTCGTGATCCGGACTGCCAGAGCCTGACCAGATGACTCCCTTTAACACGACAAGCTTCACTAAATCTACTGGAAATTAAGCAGGTCTGTAGGACTTCCGCCAACAAAGCGATTTCTGACTGCCCCTTGTATTTTGTCCAGTGATATAGCAATTCACAACTAACCTCTAAATTCTGTGATGAAACTGACAGTAGTTGTTTGATGTGAAGCACCAACTGGATGGTCTCATTTGATTCCCTGCATCATACCTGTATTTGTAAAAAAAAAAAAAAAAAAATTAGTTTGTCAAGTGTTCATATACATTTTTTTGCGCGGAGCCTGGACCCTGTGGAGCCACGTCCGCCCAGGCCCCCCGGCGAGGGGGGGCTCCCTCCAGAGGGGAGCAGCTGGAGGACCCTGTGGAGCCACGTCCGTCCAGGATGCCTGGGCGGGGCCCTGTGGCCTGGACCCTGTGGAGCCCCGTCCGTCCAGGATGCCCACACGGCAGGCGGGGCTCCACAGAGGGACAGGCGGAGCCGCTGGAGCCTGGACCCTGTGGGCCACGTCCGTCCAGGATGCCCACCGGCGAGGGGCGGGGCTCCACAGAGGGACAGGCGGGCTGCTGGAGCCTGGACCCTGTGGAGCCCGTCCGTCCAGGATGGGCGAGGGGGGCTCCACAGAGGGACAGGCGGAGCGCTGGAGCCTGGACCCTGTGGAGCCACGTCCGTCCAGGATGCCGGGCGCAGGGGGCGGGGCTCCACAGAGGGACAGGCGGGCCCTGAGCCCTGGACCCTGTGGAGCCACGTCCGTCCAGGATGCCCACGGCGAGGGCGGGGCTCCACAGAGGGACAGGCGGAGCCATGAGCCTGGACCCTGTGGAGCCACGTCCGTCCCAGGATGCCCCCGGCGAGGGGGGGGGGCTCCACAGAGGGACAGGCGGGAGCTGGAGCCTGGACCCAGCCCGTCGTCCAGGATGCCCACCGGCGGGGGGGCTCCACAGAGGGACAGGCGGAGCCAGCTGGAGCCTGGACCCTGTGGAGCCACGTCCGCCCAGGATGCCCCCCGGCAGGGGGGGGGCTCCACAGAGGGACAGGCGGAGCTGGAGCCTGGACCCTGTGGAGCCACGTCCGCCCAGGATGCCCACCGGCAGGGGGGGGGCCACAGAGGGACAGGCGGAGCTGGAGCCCTGGACCCCCTGTGGAGCCACGTCCGTCCAGGATGCCCACCGGCCAGGGGGGGGCTCCACAGAGGGACAGGGGGCTGGAGCCCTGTGGAGGGACCCTGTGGAGCCCCCCCACCCTGTGGAGGATGCCCCCGGTGGAGGCGCGGGGCTCCCAGAGGGACCCTGTGGAGGTCCGGCCGTGGAGCCTCCACCCTGTGGAGCCCTGACCCTGTGGAGCCACGTCCCCAGGCCCAGGCGCCCAGAGGGACTCGCTGGAGCCTGGACCCCACCCTGTGGAGCCACGCTCCCGTCCAGGGCCCCCTGGTCCCGCCCCGCTCACCCTGTGGAGCCACCCTGTGGAGCCGTCGTCCGTCCAGGCCGCCCTGGTCGCCGTCCCGCTCACCCTGTGGAGCCACGCCCGTCCAGGTGCCCAGGCCGCCCT
The DNA here is from genome assembly GCA_016801845.1 of Polydactylus sextarius. NCBI lineage: Eukaryota > Metazoa > Chordata > Actinopteri > Polynemidae > Polydactylus > Polydactylus sextarius. Next base: position 3,441 of record JAFBJX010000101.1, read on the forward strand.
GGTCTGCCGTCCCGCTCACCCTGTGGAGCCACGTCCGTCCAGGAGCCCTGGTCTCGGGGGCCCCCCTGGCTCACCCTGTGGAGCCACGCCCGACCCTGGCCCTGGTGTCGTCCCGCCCACCCTGTGGAGCCACGTCCGTCCAGGCCGCCTGGTCTCGTCCTCACCCTGTGGAGCCACGTCCGTCCAGGCCGCCCTGGTCTCGTCCCGCTCACCCTGTGGAGCCACGTCCGTCCAGGCCGCCCCGCCACCCTGTGCCCCCGCTCACCCTGTGGTCCAGCCCGCCCGCCCAGGCCGCCCTGGTCCCCGTCCCGCTCACCCTGTGGAGCCACGTCCGTCCAGGCCGCCCTGGTCGCCTCCCGCTCACCCTGTGGAGCCACGTCCGTCCAGGCCGCCCTGGGTCCCTCACCCTGTGGAGCCACGTCCGTCCAGGCCGCCCTGGTCGTCCCCCCTGGAGAGCCACGTCCCGTCAGCCGCCCTGGTGCCCCGCTCACCCTGTGGAGCCACGTCCGTCCAGGCCGCCCTGGTCTCGTCCCGCTCACCCGTCCGTCCAGGCCGCCCTGGTCTCGTCCCGCTCACCCGCCCCAGGAGCCAGGCGCCCGCCCTGGTCCACGCCCGCCCCGCTCACCCTGTGGAGCCACGTCCGTCCCAGGCCGCCCTGGTCTCGTCCCGCTCACCCTGTGGAGCCACGTCCGTCCAGGCCGCCCTGGTCTCGTCCCGCTCACCCTGTGGAGCCACGTCCGTCCAGGCCGCCCTGGTCTCGCTCCCCCGCTCACCCTGTGGAGCCACGTCCGTCCAGGCCGCCCTGGTCTGTCTGGTCACCCTGTGGAGCCCGTCCGTCCAGTTGCCCTGGTTGTTGTTGTGTTGTTGTTGTTGTTGTTGTTGTTGTTGTTGTTGTTGTTGTTGTTGTTGTTGTTGTTGTTGTTGTTGTTGTTGTTGTTGTTGTTGTTGTTGTTGTTGTTGTTGTTGTTGTTGTTGTTGTTGTTGTTGTTGTTGTTGTTGTTGTTGTTGTTGTTGTTGTTGTTGTTGTTGTTGTTGTTGTTGTTGTTGTTGTTGTTGTTGTTGTTGTTGTTGTTGTTGTTGTTGTTGTTGTTGTTGTTGTTGTTGTTGTTGTTGTTGTTGTTGTTGTTGTTGTTGTTGTTGTTGTTGTTGTTGTTGTTGTTGTTGTTGTTGTTGTTGTTGTTGTTGTTGTTGTTGTTGTTGTTGTTGTTGTTGTTGTTGTTGTTGTTGTTGTTGTTGTTGTTGTTGTTGTTGTTGTTGTTGTTGTTGTTGTTGTTGTTGTTGTTGTTGTTGTTGTTGTTGTTGTTGTTGTTGTTGTTGTTGTTGTTGTTGTTGTTGTTGTTGTTGTTGTTGTTGTTGTTGTTGTTGTTGTTGTTCCACCTGTGCAGAAAACACACAATACAATTATTACACATTAAAGCACAACACAAATGTCACTAATTGCACTGCAAATTCTAACAAGTTGAATTTACTTAAAGAAATTTAGGAAACCGATTACCTTGGGAAAACTAAGGAAACAAATTTAATTGTGTGAAGTAGTGTCAAATTATTTTAAAGTTTTGAAGTTGTGCATACCTCATGTCTCTCAGTATTGTTAAATTCAAATCAAGCTGCTACAACTCAAATACATTGAGTTACATTAACTTAATCATGCCAAAACAAATGGCCATTTCTTGACATTTGTATTTAACTACATTCAACGTATATTAGTGTAATCCACTTCACTAAGGTTGACTGGAATTTAAGATTAGTCACATAAACTTAATATACTGTGTCAAAGTAAGTAAGCAGTACATAATTTTAAACGAAAAGCACTTAACATACCTTAGTTTAGCTAACTTTAAAATAAAAATTCACCAGATGACATTATGAAAACCACAATTTATTTTCCATTTTAGCATTTGTAAATAACAACAATCAACTGTTCATTCTGAAACTTGGCTAGGAAGAGACCATCAAGGGTCAAGTTTGGCTGAACAATTAGGGAGGTGGTAGATAAGAACAAATAAAACAGCAACAGTAATTGTACACTCATAATACTCAGCCAGATTAGTATGATATGAAATAAGGCTAAACCAAAAAAAAAAAAAAAAAAATTATTCTGTCACAGTTTCATTAACAAAACATTTAAAAATGTCAGTAAAATATAATTTTCACGTGGATAAAAATTAAGGCATCAAATATTCAATAATGTTTTGTTTAACTGTTCAGCTCCATCATAATCACATCAAACGTATGTAGACAACCAGTATAGCTATCCCTAACCACAACATCTAGCCAAAAGAGCAAATTTTTAATGTCTGCGGTTTTGGGCTGAGCTTTTGTCGTGCGAGGTTCAACAGTATCTTCTGGATGAACTCAAAAGTGTTCTTCATACCTTGGGGTAATCCAGATGGAGTGCATATATCAAGCCAAACAGAAGACAAAGTGCTTGAGAGGTTGTGGAAATCTCATCCATGACAATGTTTCCTTCAAGGATGATTGCAATGCCGTTCGTCTATGGTGGCGTGACCTCAGCCATGACTCTAAGAACCCCAACAGGCAACTGGGTGAAGTCATCTACAGTGTCCGAATCCTGCGTTCAAAATAAAAGAATATAAATAAATTTAGGTAGGATGATATGAGCCGGACCACGGCTATAGTGTGTTCACTAATCAAACTGATCTGCAGGAATCATAATTCAAATCGACCTTAAGCAAAACAGTTTCAGACCAAGCAGCCTCAAGCCAAATACACCAAACAACATCAGGTCAAACAGTGTAGGTGCACATTTTCAAAAAAAAAAAAAAATAAATAAATAAAAAAAATCTCTTTTTTGACATTTAAACCCAAAACAGAACAAAACAAAACCATTATTATTTAATTTCAAGTATGTATCCTATAAGGAATGGGTGCTGTGCAAAATTAATTTACTGGAAATGGCATGAAATCAGTGGTTCAAGTTTTTTTTTTTTTTTTTTTTAAATTACGATACCTGAACAATGTTATTTTTACTGAAATTTGAGAAATGAACCTGAGGTCTGATGATGTCCTAAAATGTGCACTGTATGAAAGTCATATGATCATCTTTATTTTAATACTTACTGAACAGCTGAGGAGGAATTCGCTGGAATTATCTCAAACATACAGGGGCAGACATTGTAGGACAGCAGCGCGTGTTGTGGTGATCTCATTGGTCTCATGGAAAAGATGACAAGAAAACAAGCAGAAAGCTATTGTGTATATGTGTTACAACATTGAATCAATTAGTAGTTGTTGTACAAAGTAGTAGCAGTAGCAACTCCCTTTCTGGATTTGAAGAAGTCAATGAGAGAGTGATGGTGGTGATATGAAGTGGCCCATAGAAGTCTTTCTTGAGACTCTTACTGGCAACTCTGTAGAACTTGGCAAAAACCTGAACTAAAAAATGTCAGTAAAATATAATATTCACGTGGATAAAAATTAAGGCATCAAATATTCAATAATGTTTTGTTTAACTGTTCAGCTCCATCATAATCACATCAAACGTATGTAGACAACCAGTATAGCTATCCCTAACCACAACATCTAGCCAAAAGAGCAATTTTTAATGTCTGCGGTTTTGGGCTGAGCTTTTGTCGTCGTGCGAGGTTCAACAGTATCTTCTGGATGACTCAAAAAAAGTGTTCTTCATACCTTGGGGTAATCCAGATGGAGTGCATATATCAAGCCAAACAGAAGACAAAGTGCTTGAGAGGTTGTGGAAATCTCATCCATGACAATGTTTCCTTCAAGGATGATTGCAATGCCGTTCGTCTATGGTGGCGTGACCTCAGCCATGACTCTAAGAACCCCAACAGGCAACTGGGTGAAGTCATCTACAGTGTCCGAATCCTGCGTTCAAAATAAAAGAATATAAATAAATTTAGGTAGGATGATATGACCCGGACCACGGCTATAGTGTGTTCACTAATCAAACTGATCTGCAGGAATCATAATTCAAATCGACCTTAAGCAAAACAGTTTCAGACCAAGCAGCCTCAAGCCAAATACACCAAACAACATCAGGTCAAACAGTGTAGGTGCACATTTTCAAAAAAATAAAAAAAAAATAAATAAAAAAAAAATCTCTCTTTTTGACATTTAAACCCAAAACAGAACAAAACAAAACCATTATTATTTAATTTCAAGTATGTATCCTATAAGGAATGGGTGCTGTGCAAAATTAATTTACTGGAAATGGCATGAAATCAGTGGTTCAGTTTTTTTTTTTTTTTTTTTTAAATTACGATACCTGAACAATGTTATTTTTACTGAAATTTGAGAAATGAACCTGAGGTCTGATGATGTCCTAAAATGTGCACTGTATGAAAGTCATATGATCATCTTTATTTTAATACTTACTGAACAGCTGAGGAGGAATTCGCTGGAATTATCTCAAACATACAGGGGCAGACATTGTAGGACAGCAGCGCGTGTTGTGGTGATCTCATTGGTCTCATGGAAAAGATGACAAGAAAACAAGCAGAAAGCTATTGTGTATATGTGTTACAACATTGAATCAATTAGTAGTTGTTGTACAAAGTAGTAGCAGTAGCAACTCCCTTTCTGGATTTGAAGAAGTCAATGAGACGAGTGATAGTGATATGGTGGCCCATAGAAGTCTTTCTTGAGACTCTTACTGGCAACTCTGTAGAACTTGGCAAAAACCTGAACTAAAAAATGTCAGTAAAATATAATATTCACGTGGATAAAAATTAAGGCATCAAATATTCAATAATGTTTTGTTTAACTGTTCAGCTCCATCATAATCACATCAAACGTATGTAGACAACCAGTATAGCTATCCCTAACCACAACATCTAGCCAAAAGAGCAATTTTTAATGTCTGCGGTTTTGGGCTGAGCTTTTGTCGTGCGAGGTTCAACAGTATCTTCTGGATGAACTCAAAAGTGTTCTTCATACCTTCGGGGTAATCCAGATGGAGTGCATATATCAAGCCAAACAGAAGACAAAGTGCTTGAGAGGTTGTGGAAATCTCATCCATGACAATGTTTCCTTCAAGGATGATTGCAATGCCGTTCGTCTATGGTGGCGTGACCTCAGCCATGACTCTAAGAACCCCAACAGGCAACTGGGTGAAGTCATCTACAGTGTCCGAATCCTGCGTTCAAAATAAAAGAATATAAATAAATTTAGGTAGGATGATATGACCCGGACCACGGCTATAGTGTGTTCACTAATCAAACTGATCTGCAGGAATCATAATTCAAATCGACCTTAAGCAAAACAGTTTCAGACCAAGCAGCCTCAAGCCAAATACACCAAACAACATCAGGTCAAACAGTGTAGGTGCACATTTTTCAAAAAAAAAAAAAAAAAAAAAAATAAATAAAAAAAATCTCTTTTTTGACATTTAAACCCAAAACAGAACAAAACAAAACCATTATTATTTAATTTCAAGTATGTATCCTATAAGGAATGGGTGCTGTGCAAAATTAATTTACTGGAAATGGCATGAAATCAGTGGTTCAAGTTTTTTTTTTTTTTTTTTTTTAAATTACGATACCTGAACAATGTTATTTTTACTGAAATTTGAGAAATGAACCTGAGGTCTGATGATGTCCTAAAATGTGCACTGTATGAAAGTCATATGATCATCTTTATTTTAATACTTACTGAACAGCTGAGGAAGAATTCGCTGGAATTATCTCAAACATACAGGGGCAGACATTGTAGGACAGCAGCAGCGTGTTGTGGTGATCTCATTGGTCTCATGGAAAAGATGACAAGAAAACAAGCAGAAAGCTATTGTGTATATGTGTTACAACATTGAATCAATTAGTAGTTGTTGTACAAAGTAGTAGCAGTAGCAACTCCCTTTCTGGATTTGAAGAAGTCAATGAGAGAGTGATATGGTGGATATGGTGGCCCATAGAAGTCTTTCTTGAGACTCTTACTGGCAACTCTGTAGAACTTGGCAAAAACCTGAACTAAAAAATGTCAGTAAAATATAATTATCACGTGGATAAAAATTAAGGCATCAAATATTCAATAATGTTTTGTTTAACTGTTCAGCTCCATCATAATCACATCAAACGTATGTAGACAACCAGTATAGCTATCCCTAACCACAACATCTAGCCAAAAGAGCAATTTTTAATGTCTGCGGTTTTGGGCTGAGCTTTTGTCGTGCGAGGTTCAACAGTATCTTCTGGATGAACTCAAAAGTGTTCTTCATACCTTGGGGTAATCCAGATGGAGTGCATATATCAAGCCAAACAGAAGACAAAGTGCTTGAGAGGTTGTGGAAATCTCATCCATGACAATGTTTCCTTCAAGGATGATTGCAATGCCGTTCGTCTATGGTGGCGTGACCTCAGCCCGACTCTAAGAACCCCAACAGGCAACTGGGTGAAGTCATCTACAGTGTCCGAATCCTGCGTTCAAAATAAAAAAAGAATATAAATAAATTTAGGTAGGATGATATGACCCGGACCACGGCTATAGTGTGTTCACTAATCAAACTGATCTGCAGGAATCATAATTCAAATCGACCTTAAGCAAAACAGTTTCAGACCAAGCAGCCTCAAGCCAAATACACCAAACAACATCAGGTCAAACAGTGTAGGTGCACATTTTCAAAAAAATAAAAAATAAATAAATAAAAAATCTCTTTTTTGACATTTAAACCCAAAACAGAACAAAACAAAACCATTATTATTTAATTTCAAGTATGTATCCTATAAGGAATGGGTGCTGTGCAAAATTAATTTACTGGAAATGGCATGAAATCAGTGGTTCAAGTTTTTTTTTTTTTTTTTTTTTTTTTAAATTACGATACCTGAACAATGTTATTTTTACTGAAATTTGAGAAATGAACCTGAGGTCTGATGATGTCCTAAAATGTGCACTGTATGAAAGTCATATGATCATCTTTATTTTAATACTTACTGAACAGCTGAGGAAGAATTCGCTGGAATTATCTCAAACATACAGGGGCAGACATTGTAGGGACAGCAGCGCGTGTTGTGGTGATCTCATTGGTCTCATGGAAAAGATGACAAGAAAACAAGCAGAAAGCTATTGTGTATATGTGTTACAACATTGAATCAATTAGTAGTTGTTGTACAAAGTAGTAGCAGTAGCAACTCCCTTTCTGGATTTGAAGAAGTCAATGAGAGTGATATGGTGGTGATATGGTGGCCCATAGAAGTCTTTCTTGAGACTCTTACTGGCAACTCTGTAGAACTTGGCAAAAACCTGAACTAAAAAATGTCAGTAAAATATAATATTCACGTGGATAAAAATTAAGGCATCAAATATTCAATAATGTTTTGTTTAACTGTTCAGCTCCATCATAATCACATCAAACGTATGTAGACAACCAGTATAGCTATCCCTAACCACAACATCTAGCCAAAAGAGCAATTTTTAATGTCTGCGGTTTTGGGCTGAGCTTTTGTCGTGCGAGGTTCAACAGTATCTTCTGGATGAACTCAAAAGTGTTCTTCATACCTCGGGGTAATCCAGATGGAGTGCATATATCAAGCCAAACAGAAGACAAAGTGCTTGAGAGGTTGTGGAAATCTCATCCATGACAATGTTTCCTTCAAGGATGATTGCAATGCCGTTCGTCTATGGTGGCGTGACCTCAGCCATGACTCTAAGAACCCCAACAGGCAACTGGGTGAAGTCATCTACAGTGTCCGAATCCTGCGTTCAAAATAAAAGAATATAAATAAATTTAGGTAGGATGATATGACCCGGACCACGGCTATAGTGTGTTCACTAATCAAACTGATCTGCAGGAATCATAATTCAAATCGACCTTAAGCAAAACAGTTTCAGACCAAGCAGCCTCAAGCCAAATACACCAAACAACATCAGGTCAAACAGTGTAGGTGCACATTTTCAAAAAAAAAAAAAAAAATAAATAAAAAAAAAATCTCTTTTTTGACATTTAAACCCAAAACAGAACAAAACAAAACCATTATTATTTAATTTCAAGTATGTATCCTATAAGGAATGGGTGCTGTGCAAAATTAATTTACTGGAAATGGCATGAAATCAGTGGTTCAGTTTTTTTTTTTTTTTTTTTTTTAAATTACGATACCTGAACAATGTTATTTTTACTGAAATTTGAGAAATGAACCTGAGGTCTGATGATGTCCTAAAATGTGCACTGTATGAAGGTCATATGATCATCATTATTTCAATACTTACTGAACAGCTGAGGAAGAATTCGCTGGAATTATCTCAAACATACAGGGGCAGACATTGTAGGACAGCAGCGCGTGTTGTGGTGATCTCATTGGTCTCATGGAAAAGATGACAAGAAAACAAGCAGAAAGCTATTGTGTATATGTGTTACAACATTGAATCAATTAGTAGTTGTTGTACAAAGTAGTAGCAGTAGCAACTCCCTTTCTGGATTTGAAGAAGTCAATGAGACGAGTGATATGGTGGCCCATAGAAGTCTTTCTTGAGACTCTTACTGGCAACTCTGTAGAACTTGGCAAAAACCTGAACTAAAAAATGTCAGTAAAATATAATATTCACGTGGATAAAAATTAAGGCATCAAATATTCAATAATGTTTTGTTTAACTGTTCAGCTCCATCATAATCACATCAAACGTATGTAGACAACCAGTATAGCTATCCCTAACCACAACATCTAGCCAAAAGAGCAATTTTTAATGTCTGCGGTTTTGGGCTGAGCTTTTTGTCGTGCGAGGTTCAACAGTATCTTCTGGATGAACTCAAAAGTGTTCTTCATACCTTGGGGTAATCCAGATGGAGTGCATATATCAAGCCAAACAGAAGACAAAGTGCTTGAGAGGTTGTGGAAATCTCATCCATGACAATGTTTCCTTCAAGGATGATTGCAATGCCGTTCGTCTATGGTGGCGTGACCTCAGCCATGACTCTAAGAACCCCAACAGGCAACTGGGTGAAGTCATCTACAGTGTCCGAATCCTGCGTTCAAAATAAAAGAATATAAATAAATTTAGGTAGGATGATATGACCCGGACCACGGCTATAGTGTGTTCACTAATCAAACTGATCTGCAGGAATCATAATTCAAATCGACCTTAAGCAAAACAGTTTCAGACCAAGCAGCCTCAAGCCAAATACACCAAACAACATCAGGTCAAACAGTGTAGGTGCACATTCAAAAAAAAAAAAAAAAAAAAAAATAAAAAAAAAAATCTCTTTTTGACATTTAAACCCAAAACAGAACAAAACAAAACCATTATTATTTAATTTCAAGTATGTATCCTATAAGGAATGGGTGCTGTGCAAAATTAATTTACTGGAAATGGCATGAAATCAGTGGTTCAAGTTTTTTTTTTTTTTTTTTTTTTTAAATTACGATACCTGAACAATGTTATTTTTACTGAAATTTGAGAAATGAACCTGAGGTCTGATGATGTCCTAAAATGTGCACTGTATGAAGGTCATATGATCATCATTATTTCAATACTTACTGAACAGCTGAGGAAGAATTCGCTGGAATTATCTCAAACATACAGGGGCAGACATTGTAGGACAGCAGCGCGTGTTGTGGTGATCTCATTGGTCTCATGGAAAAGATGACAAGAAAACAAGCAGAAAGCTATTGTGTATATGTGTTACAACATTGAATCAATTAGTAGTTGTTGTACAAAGTAGTAGCAGTAGCAACTCCCTTTCTGGATTTGAAGAAGTCAATGAGACGAGTGATATGGTGGCCCATAGAAGTCTTTCTTGAGACTCTTACTGGCAACTCTGTAGAACTTGGCAAAAACCTGAACTAAAAAATGTCAGTAAAATATAATATTCACGTGGATAAAAATTAAGGCATCAAATATTCAATAATGTTTTGTTTAACTGTTCAGCTCCATCATAATCACATCAAACGTATGTAGACAACCAGTATAGCTATCCCTAACCACAACATCTAGCCAAAAGAGCAATTTTTAATGTCTGCGGTTTTGGGCTGAGCTTTTGTCGTGCGAGGTTCAACAGTATCTTCTGGATGAACTCAAAAGTGTTCTTCATACCTTCGGGGTAATCCAGATGGAGTGCATATATCAAGCCAAACAGAAGACAAAGTGCTTGAGAGGTTGTGGAAATCTCATCCATGACAATGTTTCCTTCAAGGATGATTGCAATGCCGTTCGTCTATGGTGGCGTGACCTCAGCCATGACTCTAAGAACCCCAACAGGCAACTGGGTGAAGTCATCTACAGTGTCCGAATCCTGCGTTCAAAATAAAAGAATATAAATAAATTTAGGTAGGATGATATGACCCGGACCACGGCTATAGTGTGTTCACTAATCAAACTGATCTGCAGGAATCATAATTCAAATCGACCTTAAGCAAAACAGTTTCAGACCAAGCAGCCTCAAGCCAAATACACCAAACAACATCAGGTCAAACAGTGTAGGTGCACATTTTCAAAAAAAAAATAAAAATAAAAAATCTCTTTTTTGACATTTAAACCCAAAACAGAACAAAACAAAACCATTATTATTTAATTTCAAGTATGTATCCTATAAGGAATGGGTGCTGTGCAAAATTAATTTACTGGAAATGGCATGAAATCAGTGGTTCAAGTTTTTTTTTTTTTTTTAAATTACGATACCTGAACAATGTTATTTTTACTGAAATTTGAGAAATGAACCTGAGGTCTGATGATGTCCTAAAATGTGCACTGTATGAAGGTCATATGATCATCATTATTTCAATACTTACTGAACAGCTGAGGAAGAATTCGCTGGAATTATCTCAAACATACAGGGGCAGACATTGTAGGACAGCAGCAGCGCGTGTTGTGGTGATCTCATTGGTCTCATGGAAAAGATGACAAGAAAACAAGCAGAAAGCTATTGTGTATATGTGTTACAACATTGAATCAATTAGTAGTTGTTGTACAAAGTAGTAGCAGTAGCAACTCCCTTTCTGGATTTGAAGAAGTCAATGAGACGAGTGATATGGTGGCCCATAGAAGTCTTTCTTGAGACTCTTACTGGCAACTCTGTAGAACTTGGCAAAAACCTGAACTAAAAAATGTCAGTAAAATATAATATTCACGTGGATAAAAATTAAGGCATCAAATATTCAATAATGTTTTGTTTAACTGTTCAGCTCCATCATAATCACATCAAACGTATGTAGACAACCAGTATAGCTATCCCTAACCACAACATCTAGCCAAAAGAGCAATTTTTAATGTCTGCGGTTTTGGGCTGAGCTTTTGTCGTGCGAGGTTCAACAGTATCTTCTGGATGAACTCAAAAGTGTTCTTCATACCTTCGGGGTAATCCAGATGGAGTGCATATATCAAGCCAAACAGAAGACAAAGTGCTTGAGAGGTTGTGGAAATCTCATCCATGACAATGTTTCCTTCAAGGATGATTGCAATGCCGTTCGTCTATGGTGGCGTGACCTCAGCCATGACTCTAAGAACCCCAACAGGCAACTGGGTGAAGTCATCTACAGTGTCCGAATCCTGCGTTCAAAATAAAAGAATATAAATAAATTTAGGTAGGATGATATGACCCGGACCACGGCTATAGTGTGTTCACTAATCAAACTGATCTGCAGGAATCATAATT
>JAFBJX010000101.1:20000-24578 GCA_016801845.1 Polydactylus sextarius
AAAACAAGCAGAAAGCTATTGTGTATATGTGTTACAACATTGAATCAATTAGTAGTTGTTGTACAAAGTAGTAGCAGTAGCAACTCCCTTTCTGGATTTGAAGAAGTCAATGAGGCAGAGTGATATGGTGGCCCATAGAAGTCTTTCTTGAGACTCTTACTGGCAACTCTGTAGAACTTGGCAAAAACCTGAACTAAAAAATGTCAGTAAAATATAATATTCACGTGGATAAAAATTAAGGCATCAAATATTCAATAATGTTTTGTTTAACTGTTCAGCTCCATCATAATCACATCAAACGTATGTAGACAACCAGTATAGCTATCCCTAACCACAACATCTAGCCAAAGAGCAATTTTTAATGTCTGCGGTTTTGGGCTGAGCTTTTGTCGTGCGAGGTTCAACAGTATCTTCTGGATGAACTCAAAAGTGTTCTTCATACCTTCAGGGGTAATCCAGATGGAGTGCATATATCAAGCCAAACAGAAGACAAAGTGCTTGAGAGGTTGTGGAAATCTCATCCATGACAATGTTTCCTTCAAGGATGATTGCAATGCCGTTCGTCTATGGTGGCGTGACCTCAGCCATGACTCTAAGAACCCCAACAGGCAACTGGGTGAAGTCATCTACAGTGTCCGAATCCTGCGTTCAAAATAAAAGAATATAAATAAATTTAGGTAGGATGATATGACCCGGACCACGGCTATAGTGTGTTCACTAATCAAACTGATCTGCAGGAATCATAATTCAAATCGACCTTAAGCAAAACAGTTTCAGACCAAGCAGCCTCAAGCCAAATACACCAAACAACATCAGGTCAAACAGTGTAGGTGCACATTTTCAAAAAAAAAAAAAAAAAAAAAAAAATAAATAAAAAAAAATCTCTTTTTGACATTTAAACCCAAAACAGAACAAAACAAAACCATTATTATTTAATTTCAAGTATGTATCCTATAAGGAATGGGTGCTGTGCAAAATTAATTTACTGGAAATGGCATGAAATCAGTGGTTCAAGTTTTTTTTTTTTTTTTTTTTTAAATTACGATACCTGAACAATGTTATTTTTACTGAAATTTGAGAAATGAACCTGAGGTCTGATGATGTCCTAAAATGTGCACTGTATGAAGGTCATATGATCATCATTATTTCAATACTTACTGAACAGCTGAGGAAGAATTCGCTGGAATTATCTCAAACATACAGGGGCAGACATTGTAGGACAGCAGCGCGTGTGTGTGGTGATCTCATTGGTCTCATGGAAAAGATGACAAGAAAACAAGCAGAAAGCTATTGTGTATATGTGTTACAACATTGAATCAATTAGTAGTTGTTGTACAAAGTAGTAGCAGTAGCAACTCCCTTTCTGGATTTGAAGAAGTCAATGAGACGAGTGATATGGTGGCCCATAGAAGTCTTTCTTGAGACTCTTACTGGCAACTCTGTAGAACTTGGCAAAAACCTGAACTAAAAATGTCAGTAAAATATAATATTCACGTGGATAAAAATTAAGGCATCAAATATTCAATAATGTTTTGTTTAACTGTTCAGCTCCATCATAATCACATCAAGCGTATGTAGACAACCAGTATAGCTATCCCTAACCACAACATCTAGCCAAAAGAGCAATTTTTAATGTCTGCGGTTTTGGGCTGAGCTTTTCGTGTCGTCGAGGTTCAACAGTATCTTCTGGATGAACTCAAAAGTGTTCTTCATACCTTGGGGTAATCCAGATGGAGTGCATATATCAAGCCAAACAGAAGACAAAGTGCTTGAGAGGTTGTGGAAATCTCATCCATGACAATGTTTCCTTCAAGGATGATTGCAATGCCGTTCGTCTATGGTGGCGTGACCTCAGCCATGACTCTAAGAACCCCAACAGGCAACTGGGTGAAGTCATCTACAGTGTCCGAATCCTGCGTTCAAAATAAAAAGAATATAAATAAATTTAGGTAGGATGATATGACCCGGACCACGGCTATAGTGTGTTCACTAATCAAACTGATCTGCAGGAATCATAATTCAAATCGACCTTAAGCAAAACAGTTTCAGACCAAGCAGCCTCAAGCCAAATACACCAAACAACATCAGGTCAAACAGTGTAGGTGCACATTTCAAAAAAAAAAAAAAATAAAAAATAAATAAAAAAAATCTCTTTTTGACATTTAAACCCAAAACAGAACAAAACAAAACCATTATTATTTAATTTCAAGTATGTATCCTATAAGGAATGGGTGCTGTGCAAAATTAATTTACTGGAAATGGCATGAAATCAGTGGTTCAAGTTTTTTTTTTTTTTTTTTTTTTTTTAAATTACGATACCTGAACAATGTTATTTTTACTGAAATTTGAGAAATGAACCTGAGGTCTGATGATGTCCTAAAATGTGCACTGTATGAAGGTCATATGATCATCATTATTTCAATACTTACTGAACAGCTGAGGAAGAATTCGCTGGAATTATCTCAAACATACAGGGGCAGACATTGTAGGAGCAGCGCGTGTTGTGGTGATCTCATTGGTCTCATGGAAAAGATGACAAGAAAACAAGCAGAAAGCTATTGTGTATATGTGTTACAACATTGAATCAATTAGTAGTTGTTGTACAAAGTAGTAGCAGTAGCAACTCCCTTTCTGGATTTGAAGAAGTCAATGAGGAGTGCGAGTGATATGGTGGCCCATAGAAGTCTTTCTTGAGACTCTTACTGGCAACTCTGTAGAACTTGGCAAAAACCTGAACTAAAAAATGTCAGTAAAATATAATATTCACGTGGATAAAAATTAAGGCATCAAATATTCAATAATGTTTTGTTTAACTGTTCAGCTCCATCATAATCACATCAAGCGTATGTAGACAACCAGTATAGCTATCCCTAACCACAACATCTAGCCAAAAGAGCAATTTTTAATGTCTGCGGTTTTGGGCTGAGCTTTTGTCGTGCGAGGTTCAACAGTATCTTCTGGATGAACTCAAAAGTGTTCTTCATACCTTCGGGGTAATCCAGATGGAGTGCATATATCAAGCCAAACAGAAGACAAAGTGCTTGAGAGGTTGTGGAAATCTCATCCATGACAATGTTTCCTTCAAGGATGATTGCAATGCCGTTCGTCTATGGTGGCGTGACCTCAGCCATGACTCTAAGAACCCCAACAGGCAACTGGGTGAAGTCATCTACAGTGTCCGAATCCTGCGTTCAAAATAAAAGAATATAAATAAATTTAGGTAGGATGATATGAGCCGGACCACGGCTATAGTGTGTTCACTAATCAAACTGATCTGCAGGAATCATAATTCAAATCGACCTTAAGCAAAACAGTTTCAGACCAAGCAGCCTCAAGCCAAATACACCAAACAACATCAGGTCAAACAGTGTAGGTGCACACAAAAAAAAAAAAAAAAATAAAAAAAAAAAAAAAAAATCTCTTTTTTGACATTTAAACCCAAAACAGAACAAAACAAAACCATTATTATTTAATTTCAAGTATGTATCCTATAAGGAATGGGTGCTGTGCAAAATTAATTTACTGGAAATGGCATGAAATCAGTGGTTCAAGTTTTTTTTTTTTTTTTTTTTTTTTAAATTACGATACCTGAACAATGTTATTTTACTGAAATTTGAGAAATGAACCTGAGGTCTGATGATGTCCTAAAATGTGCACTGTATGAAGGTCATATGATCATCATTATTTCAATACTTACTGAACAGCTGAGGAAGAATTCGCTGGAATTATCTCAAACATACAGGGGCAGACATTGTAGGACAGCAGCGCGTGTTGTGGTGATCTCATTGGTCTCATGGAAAAGATGACAAGAAAACAAGCAGAAAGCTATTGTGTATATGTGTTACAACATTGAATCAATTAGTAGTTGTTGTACAAAGTAGTAGCAGTAGCAACTCCTTTCTGGATTTGAAGAAGTCAATGAGGCGAGAGTGATATGGTGGCCCATAGAAGTCTTTCTTGAGACTCTTACTGGCAACTCTGTAGAACTTGGCAAAAACCTGAACTAAAAAATGTCAGTAAAATATAATATTCACGTGGATAAAAATTAAGGCATCAAATATTCAATAATGTTTTGTTTAACTGTTCAGCTCCATCATAATCACATCAAACGTATGTAGACAACCAGTATAGCTATCCCTAACCACAACATCTAGCCAAAAGAGCAATTTTTAATGTCTGCGGTTTTGGGCTGAGCTTTTGTCATGCGAGGTTCAACAGTATCTTCTGGATGAACTCAAAAGTGTTCTTCATACCTTCGGGGTAATCCAGATGGAGTGCATATATCAAGCCAAACAGAAGACAAAGTGCTTGAGAGGTTGTGGAAATCTCATCCATGACAATGTTTCCTTCAAGGATGATTGCAATGCCGTTCGTCTATGGTGGCGTGACCTCAGCCATGACTCTAAGAACCCCAACAGGCAACTGGGTGAAGTCATCTACAGTGTCCGAATCCTGCGTTCAAAAAAAAAAAGAATATAAATAAATTTAGGTAGGATGATATGACCCGGACCACGGCTAGTGTGTTCACTAATCAAACTGATCTGCAGGAATCATAATTCAAATCGACCTTAAGCAAAA